>CAUYQG010090045.1:0-12570 GCA_963574415.1 Tarsius wallacei
GCTACTTGGAAGGCTGAGGCAGAAGGAGCGCTGGAGCCCAGCAGGTCGAGGCTGCGGTGGCCGGGAGCGGCCACTGCACTCCAGTCTGGGCGACAGAGTGAGACTCCAGCTCAAAACAAACAAACAAACAAATAAACAAAACACAGGTATGTGCTGTTAAAGTTTGTAACTTGAAGGTTTATATGTAGGGGACTTACTGTATTTGGTTGTCAGCCTTCAACAACTTGAACCAACTGTTACCAAGGTGAAAATTTAGAAGTGAAAAACACCCAGCAGCAGTGGAAAGGCTGTCACAAATCTTGTGTACTGAACTCTCTGAGAGAGAGGAAGCTCTCCGGTGTTCCACCTGACAGCATTACAGTGCTGGGTTATAACTGTTCAACAACTGATGTTCATGATGATACTGTTGTGGATCATCTTTTTTGTTGTTGTTTGTTTAGAGACAGGTCTTGCTCTGTCTCCCAGGCTAGAGGGCAGTGGCATGATCACAGCTAACCACAGCCTTGAACTCCCCTGGGTTCAATTGGTCCTTCCCCCACAGCCTCCTGAATAGCTAGAACTACAGGTGTGTGTCATCACGCCCAGCTAATTTTTTATCGTATTATTGTATTTTTGTAGAGACAGGGTCTTGCTATGTTCCCCAGGCTGGTCCCAAACTCTTGGGCTCAAGTGATCCTCCTGCTTCAGCATCCCAAAATGTTGGGATTATAGGCATGAGCCACCATGCCCTGCCAATATTTCTAATATGCACTTTGAAAAAGGCAGAGAAGCCGGGCTCGGTGGCTCAGCCTGTAATCCCGCACTTTGGGAGGCTGAGGTGAGTGGATTGCCTGAGCCCGCAGGTGCGAGACCTGCCTGGGCAACTTGGTGAGATCTCGTCTCTACAGTAAATCAAAAAATTAGCCGGGTGTGGTAGCGCGCGCCTGTAGTTCCAGCTACTTGGAAGGCTGAGGCGAAAGATTGCTAGAGCCCAGCAGGTCGAGGCTGCGGTGGCCGGGAGCGTGCCACTGCACTCCAGTCTGGGCAACAGAGTGAGACTCCAACTCAAAAAAAGGAAAAAAAAGAAAAAGGCAGAGAAATGAATAGTAGATTTTAGATTTTTTTTTTCCTTTAAAATTGTTAAATAAAAACAAGGCCAGACGTGGTGGAGCATGCTCATAGTACCAGCTACTTGGAGGTTGGGGTGGGGAGGATTCCTTGAGCCCAGGAGTTTGAGTTCAGCCTCAGCAACATTATAGCGACCCTGCCTCTGGGAGAAAACATTAGTGCTTTGAGGAGTAAGTTGTAATTGTCTGGAAAACTACTTATGCGGAAAAACTGATTCAGAATGAGTGAAGTATTCTTTTCTATTTTGATCTGTACTGGATTCTTTTTATGGGACCATGTCTTCTGGTTACTAAGCAGACTATGAAGCAGAAACGCTTTTTTTTTTTTTCCTGAGTTGGAGTCTCACTCTGTTGCCCAGATTGGAGTACAGTGGCTTGATCACAGCTTACCAAAGTCTTGGCCTCCTGGGCTCAGACAATCCTTCTGCCTCAGCCTTCAGAGTAGCTGGGACTACAGGTGCATGCCACCATGCCTGGCTAATTTTTAGTTTTATTTTATTTTTTGTGTATACGAGATCTTGCTCTGTTGCCGAGGTTGCAGAGACACATTATATATACATACATATGTATATATACATATTTTTTTTCCCACAAAGTACCTGGTGCACAGTAGTTTCTTAATATATTGGTTGAATAAAGAGTGGAGATTCAGTAAAGGGTGATCAGAGTATCGTGAGGTCATTCTGTGAAAGCCTGGAAGCAACTCTTGAGCCTGATTTGAAGGTGGTGCAGGCTGTGGATTGATGAAGGGACCAGGGTGTCGCAGGGAGAGGACCGCCGTTATCAATGCCAGAGGTCTTGAAATTGCCTCAGCATGTTGCTAGACTAGCATTAGTGTCCAAAATTTAATTATTAACCAACTTTATCTATCTTAGTTTCTAATACATTGTTTACCTTTACTACCTTTTCAAAAAACGTTAACTAGTTTTATTTTACTCCTTCCCTTAATTGTTTCAAAGAACATGATAATGAGATCCTTTATCTAAGAGGTGTACAGTTATTTGGTTACATGATAAAATTCTTTAATCCATTCTTCTTCTTCTGAGACATGCGTGGCCTTAACGCTTACACACTGGGATCACTCATGGAACGCACTTCAGGGCTTCTGCAATCAGAATATGATTTCTTGTTATCTTGCACAACCCTGGGCACAGTGCACTACAGGGCGAAGGTTGGTCCACAGCCCTGAGGCCAGCAGAAATGCGGCTCAGCTACCCCGCAGGGCACGTGTTCCCGACATAACCAGGAGAGAAAAGGGCAAATGGCAGCCTTTTCTTTACTGAATTGCTTACTAAAGTATCTGGGAAAACTCCACAAAATAATTAGTTTTCATTACTCAGTTCTCATTTTAAACAAAGGCTACTTGAGACTTGGCTTGGGTGTGATGGCTTGATCCCTGCTGATTTCCCATGCCAGGCCTGGCCCTGGCCTTCCTGCCTGAGCTGTGGTGAACGCGACTCTTGCTCGGTGCTGTGGGTTCCCTGAAGTCCCCGGAAAGAGAAGGAAGAGCCTCCACGGCTGGTCTCCATGGCCATTTGCACATGCTCAGATGAAGGGGAGACGCCTGCAGGGCTCCCTTCTCGTGTGCGCACTACCCCCGCTCTGTGTTAGTTTCACTCTCTGGGGAGGTGTTGGTGAGCCGACCCACAGGGGCTGCTGGGCTCACCCACTGACCCCCGCGCTGAACGCGGCTCTCCTCTCCATCTCTGCAGCTCCATCGAGCCTCTGTACTTCACCTATGGCATCATATTCGCCTGCGGCTGCTCCTTCACCTACCAGCCCTCACTGGTCATCCTGGGCCACTACTTCAAGAAGCGCCTAGGCCTGGTGAATGGCATCGTCACGGCTGGCAGCAGCGTCTTCACCATCCTGCTGCCCCTGCTCCTGCGGGTTCTCATCGACAGCGTGGGCCTCTTCTACACCCTGCGGATCCTCTGTGTCTTCATGTTCATCCTCTTTCTGGCTGGCTTCACTTACCGGCCTCTTGTTCCTAGGACCAAAGACAAGGAGAGTGGAAGCAGCGGAGCCTCCCTCTTTTCCAGGAGAAAGTTCAGTCCCCCCAAAAAGATTTTCAATTTTGCCATCTTCAAGGTGACAGCGTACACGGTGTGGGCAGCTGGAATCCCGCTGGCGCTTTTCGGATACTTTGTGCCTTATGTCCACTTGGTGAGTATGCGTCACTCACAGCTGATCGTGGCTATTGCCCACTGCTGATCATGGCTATTGCTGGTTCATACAGAGAAGCTTCTGTGAAGAGCAAACCAGATCAGGCGGAAGTTGGCCTCCAACACGATCCTAGTTGTAATTCGGGGACTCTTGAAATGAAAGGACTCTCAAGATCATGTCAACATATTCATTAGCCTGTTCAACAGAGAGTGTGTGTCATGGTGTGTTTAGTATTTTTTTCTTTTAAAATACCTAAACCCATCTGGCTGTTGTGGTGCCTGCCTGTAGTCCAGCTACTTGGGAGACTGAGGCAGGGAAATGGCTTGAGCGCAGGAGTTTGAATCCAGCCTGGGCTACATAGCGAGACCCCATTTCTAATAAAAAATCCCCAAACAAACAAAAACTTTTTTTTTTTTAGAAAGGCTAAAACCTTGGAACAAACCACATTCATATAAGACATTTCCGAGGTCACTTTTCTTTCAAGTGTCTTTTGCCAGGGACAAAGCTGATACAGTGATTTTGCCAGCAACAGTACATTATTTTTCAACAGAAGGTTGTAGAAATTAAGTCATTAGCAAAAAGCCAGTGGGTTTGACACAAAGAAGCATGATATCTACTTGTGGGATGCTTCTGGCAAAATGAGCAGTCTATTCAGAGGAGTACTTGAGAAATATTAAGCGATTTCTAAATGAGGAGAGAGAGCTAGAGTTTATAAGAAATTACAATTTCAAGTGCTCAAGCAGTTTGTATCATTTGTTTCTATTTCAAAGGCAAATTTCAGCTGCTTTATACTGAAACAAGCAGTGTCTAAAGTATTTGCCTCTGGCAAAATTTGCTCAAAAGGGCTCATTATGTTTCTCCCCTTTTTCTTACTGTGGTGGCTAAAAATGTATTTGCAATTCAATATAAACGACAAGAAAGGAACAGAAATGGGACCTGGTGCACATGTGTACCTTGTGTGTGTACATGGCTCCTTTCTAGCATACAGGCTACTCTCAGACATTTATGCACTTTTTCTTCAAGAGTTGTGGTGAAAATTAGTAACCGCAGTTCAGAGAGTTACTGGGCTCAAGATCAGCTCGTAAGTACACCATCAACCCAGTACATCAGTAATCAGTGTCATGCAGAAAAAAACTAGGCCCCAGACCCTTGGAGGGAGGACTGGCGTGTCCTGGGCTTAGGAATAGTTTTGATGCCTCATTCTCCTCTTCTCTTCTCACCAGGGGTGATGAAGAGACTCTCCGGGTGACTGGTGAGGGGCGGGAAGGACTAGGGCTTAGGACTCTGTGCCACTTGGTGTTTTCCGCAGTCTGAGGTACTGGGTGAAAGGACCCCTCGTATGTGACCTAGGCCACACACACAGGCTGCATCCGGTCTGCTAGTCCATTTGCATACTTTGAGGAGGGTAACACTGAACCACCTTAAGTTAATTTTTGTTGGAATATGGATCTGTTATGCAAGGATGACCTTTACCAACCAATTTAATAGCTTCTGTAGTTAAAAAAACATTTATTATGTCCTTTCTAAAAGATGAGTAGTTTTGTTTGTTTTGTTTTGTTTTTTAGAAATAGTGTCTTGCTATGTTGCCCAGGTTGGTCTCAGGCATACCTTCTTAAAAAAGGGATTACAGGTGCATGCCACCACACCTAGCTTTTACAAAAAAACCTAATCTTTGGTGCTATTAAGTGAACACAATTAGAGAAATCAGTACTCAGCTTTGCTAATACCAGACATTTACTAAAGGACAAGTGGTAAGTGACTATATCATTATTTCTGGTTATATATTTATAAGGTGTAAATTAATTTCACATATATTACTTCATTTGACCTTCACAATAAATCTGTGAAGTAGGTAAAATAAATATTTGCCCACATTTTACAGACTGAAGAACAGATTCAACAATAATAGAAATAAGTGATTTCCCAAGAATTTCAGGTCAGTCAACAGCAGAGCAGGGTGGGTTCCCGTCCACTGTGCATATCTGGTGGCAAACCTAGTGCAATCGTAATAGTATATTGGGCCACTTCCGGGACCTGTCACCAGATATGTCTATCTTATTGGGGGGGGGGGGTAAGAATGCTTAAGGAAACTAAAAACCAGGGGTGCCAAAAAATATACACACTTTTTTTTTTGAGTCAAGAGTCTCACTCTGTCACCCAGGCTGGAGTGCAGTGGTACACTCACGGCCACCACAGCCTTGCCCTGCTGGGCTCAGGGGATCCTTCTGCCTCAGCCTTCCAGGTAGCAGGAACCACTATATACACATTTTAAGAGCTGTTCACCGTAGTCAGAAGTGTCTGGACGCTGATGGTGATCACTTGGAATACCTCTTATAACTGCAGAACTAAAAGTTGACTTGTGTTCATATTTTGTTTTCAGTATATCTAGAGTTTTACCATTTTAATACAGTTTTTTTCCTTTCTTAAAATGTGTGTACATTTTTATGGCACCCTCTGTATGTTATCTCTTAAGGTAAATCAAATTTCATAGTGGTGATGAGTTAGACAATGTTGTAGATACTATTGTGATAAGGAGGCAATAAACCAGATCAGGGATGATGGCATCTCTGTAACTCTGTTGACAAACTATGCCTTTCCTCTGCTCACCCTCCCTCCAGGCACTTTTTCTTCCAGAACATGTTGACATTTTTCATTTGAGATTTTCTCTTTCTCAAACTGTTATGGCACCAAAAGCCACACTGTCGAGGAAACACCAGACAGTTAAATGCTATGTGGCTGTTTATATCTTGTCTTTGGTCATGCATTGAGTATGTCTCTTGTAATTTAAGGTTTGAAGTATGGATACTTAACTCAGACTTCCTTCGTGGAATGGGACACCAGTTCCTCCTTATCCAGGGAAAAAGTGTCTCAAATCTTCCCAAAGACTGGTAGCTACTGTTCAATTCATATCAAACTCTTTACTGGCTTTTGAAGGGGACACACATATAAGGTATAAGAACTTGTTCTGGGGCAACCCCTTCAGATTCCCAGCTTTTCTGTCTTCTCAAAAAATCCTATTTTCTAAAAAAAAAAAAAAAAAAATCAAACTTGTTCTGAAGCAATACAAGACCTAGTAAATGTAATAATGAAAACCGCTGCAGTTGATAAAGTACTTTTATGCACATTCTATCATTTGATCTTCACAACAAGAGTTGTACCTGTGACTTCCTGTGACTCATCATCCTCATTTCATGGATGAGAAGACCGAAGCACTGAGAGATTAAACAACTTGCTCAGGGTCACAGAGATAGTGACTGTGATAATGATTAGTGTAGTACTTTTAAGCAAGCAACAAGATTGTAGCGCTTTCAAAGGAGAGGCTCTGAAGCAAGACAGACCTGGATTTGAGTCTGGTCTCGTTTCTTAGTTGCATGGCCTGGGGCACCCTCTCTAAGCATCACGCTCCTCATCTGTGAAATCTACAAATCTCATCTATGAAATCACTGCACATGTTGTAAGGTTTGGAGAAAATGCATGTAAAGCATCTGCCTCCATTCTGACATTAAATGGGAATTATTATTATTATCATTTTGAGTTGGAGTCTCACTCCACTGCCCAGGCTGGAGTGCAGTGGCATGCTCATGGCCACCCCAGCGTCAACTTCCTGGGCTCCGGTGATCCTTTCACCTCAGCCTTCCAAGTAGCCGAAACTACAGGTGCATGCTACCACACCCAGCTAATTTTTTATTTATTGTAGAGACAAGGTCTCACCATGTTGCCCAGGCTCAGGCAATCCACTCTCGCCTTGGCCTCCCAAATTGCCAGGATTACAGGCTAAGCCATCGAGCCTGGCGAAATGGGAATTACTTTAATTGAAAACAATGTGATTGCCATTTAAGTAGGCTCAAGGGGTGTGAGAGAAGATTCCATGGGAAGCAAATACCCATTTGAAAAGGTGATTTTAAAAAGCTTCATGCATTGGCATTGGCCTTGCAAATGAGGCTTTATGTTAAAACCACGTCTTTGACCATCTAGGGAAAGAATGTATCCATTTCAGTCTTCTTTGAGAATTCAGAAGTACATTGGAGTGCTCTCATAGCTGTGTTAAAACTTTTAAGATTTTATTAGACCGTGTGTGATGGTTGGCGAGAGCTATACCTGTGTGCTTGCAAAGCAGGGCTGAGGGTGTACCTCTCTGCAGCTGGCTTTTGTGGATGAAGCACCACTCTGCCTCCTGGAAGCTGCCAGAGCCCCCTCTGTTGGGCATGCCCCCTAGAAGCCCTGCCAGGAGGGGGAGGTCGCATGGATCAGTTTAGGCCAGGCCTAACTCTGACAGCCTCCTGACAGCAGCTGCCTCCACTTTTATGACTTGCCCTTTCACCTGCGAGTCATTTTGTGTTGGCTTTCCAGGTTTACTTTCTGTGCTTCTCCAGTCCCATAGCTTCACTTGGCTTCTGGGAGTGCAGCATCCTCCCACCTCCTCACCCTCTTCGTGTCCCTGTGTGTCAGTGTGTCCCAGGCTTCCTCCTCCATCTGCTGCTCTGTGTGTCCCACGGGCGGTGTTGCCATCTCAGGAGGTCAGCCCTCCTGCATGTGCTGGCGCCTCCAGGTTCTTATTTCCAGCCCAGGCCTCTCCCCAGAGCCCCCCACGAGAGTTGTGTACCCGGCTGCTCCTGAGTGTCTCCATGTGGACAACTGCTTGACTCGGGCCCCCCTGAAGCTCTCCTCTGACCCCACCATCTGTTCTGCCCCGCCTTTCTCCATAGGAGGCAGCAACTCAGTCCTCCCAGCCATCAGGCCCAGAGCCTCCCAGGCATCCTCAGCTTGTCCTTCTTGCACGTGACTCTTTTCCTCCAGGACCCAAAATGGATCCAGGATCTGACCTCTCTTCTCACCATCCTCACCACGAGTGCCCCCACCCGGCCACCCACCACCGGGTCAGGGCAAGAGCCTCCTGCTGGGTGTCCTGTGCCTCCCCACCCCCTGCGTCTGTTCTCTCTAAGTGTAAGTCACTGCTCAGAATATTTCAAGGGCTTCCACTTTCACTAAGAGTAAAAACGAATGTCCTTCTGGCCCCCTCCTCTCTCAGCTCCTCTTCTGTTTCTGTCCCATGCTCACTCCCCTTCTACCCTTCACCTTTTCAGTGAGGCCCCACCTGACCTCCTTGTTCAAACTCCCCTTACCCCTCCCTCCTGGCATCCCACCCCCACCACTCTTTCCTTTTCCATAGCACTTAACGCCTTCTGACATTGTCTGATGCGCTCGCTTATTGTGATCCTTGCTTACGATCTGTGTGCGCACCTCTGCTAGAGCGTAAGCCTCACAAGGGTGCGGGTTCTTCTCTGTTTTATCCAGGGATAGCTCCCAAGCACCAGCATAGTGCTCAGCTCATAGCGGGTGCTCAGGCGTTTGTTGGTTGACTAAGTATATGACAGGTGAGTCTAAAGTGACGCTGTGTAAGTGGTTTTCATTTTTTCAGCATTTTACTCTTTCAGTCTCTACTCTGAGGCCATAATGATTGTTCATATTTGGTACTTGTTGCGCATGATGGCATTCATATCCGTTCAACACTTGTTCAGCAAATAAGCTCCAACCCAGCAAACCTTAGAACAGATCAAATGTCCATCGATGCTGTCTGCTGATGGAGGGCAGTTGGTGTGTTTTGCTTTGACCCACAGCTTTATCTGCCTGTGCCTTTGCTGAAATTTTAAGATAAATAGAAATTTCTGTGTCTCTCAAGCAACTATGTCTTCAGTACAACGAAAAATGTCAAAGATCCTGGGCCGATGTGTATAAGGACAGGCAGCTGGAAGCAGAGTCCTGGCCCTGCCACATGCCTGCATGGCTGTAGTTGCATACTGGACGCAAGGTCTCTGTGTCATAGGCCCAGGAATGATGGCAGTGATATGATGTTTTCACTGGCCTGAAGTGCTCCAGCCTCAATCTGAGGGTGATTTTAATTTCAGTTGCCTTTATCTCTCTTCACTCCTACTCACCTTGAAAATCAACTGTTTTGTATCTTTGACTCTAGACCATATCATTGGGTCAAGTTTCAGTTTTTAAGTTTCAGGCCCATAGTTTTCTATCAAGATGATGACTCATTCAGGCTGGGCACGGTGGCTCACACCTGTAATTTCAGCACTTCTGGGAGGCCGAGATGGGAGGATCACTCGTGTCCAGGAGTTTGAGACCAGCCTGGACAACACAGAGAGACCTTATCTCTACAAAAAAAATAAAATAAAATTTAAAAAAATTAATGTGGCATGGTGGCACTTACCTGTAGTCCCAGCTACTGGGGAGACTAAGGTAGATGGATTGCCTGAGCCCAAGAGTTGGAGGCTATGATGAGCCATGATTATGCCAATGTACTCCAACCTGGACAACCGAGTGAGGCCCTAACTCAGAAAAAAAAAAAATGATGACTGATTCATGTTGAAATCTGTAATGTATGTGTTCATTAGCCTGTTTTTTAAAAAAGCTCCATGGTAAGATATATGTAGGTTGCTTTTGTGGCAGATGGTAAGTGACTATTCTTAAAAGAAACTTTGGGCCAGATGCAGTGGCTCATGCCTATAATCCCAGCACTTTGGGAGGCTGAGATAGGAGGATTGCTTGAAGCCAGGAGTTCAAGACTAGCCTGGGCAACACACTGAGACCCTGTCTCTACAAAAAATTTTTAAAATGGCATGGTGTGGTGTGCACCTGTAGTCCCACCTCTTGGGGGACTGAGGCGGAAAGATTGCTTGGGCCCCGGAGGTTGAGACTGCAATGAGCTCTGATGGCACCACTGCACTCCAGCCTGGGTGACAGAGAAAGACCATGTCTTTTAAAAAAATTAGGAAAAGCCGGGCTCTGTGGCTCAGCCTGTAATCCCAGCACTTTGGGAGGCCGAGGTGAGTGGATTGCCTGAGCCCGCGGGTTCGCGACCCGCCTGGGCAACTTGGTGAGACCTCATCTCTACAATAAATCAAAAAAAATCAGCCGGGCATGGTAGCGCATGCCTGTAGTTCCGGCTACTCGGAAGGCTGAGGCGGAAGGCTCGCCGGAGCCCGGCAGGTCGAGGCTGCGGTGGCCAGGAGTAGCCACTACACTCCAGTCTGGGCGACAGAGTGAGACTCCAACTCAAAAAAAAAAAATAAAAAAATAAAATAAAATAAAAAAATTAGGAAAAAAAGAAACTTCGACCTAGTAGGAAGATCCCATTTACTTGATGCCATGATTAAAGGCAAATCCTTTGCCAGCTAACAGAACAATTAAGTGGACTTCATGTCCACTTGTCATTGGAAATAAGTTGTCGTTTAAATGAGAAATGAAGTTTTGAGGCAATTAAGTTGGTAAATGGGTCACGTAAACCTCAAGAGGTGTTTTTCAACTGTGAGTGATGCCAAATGCTGCCATGTGTTGATGCTGGAATGTAAGGCTGGGCCTTGCTGGCCAGGCACCTGCCTTCATACTGGGCAGAGCAGGAATGTTCTCCACACCAGAGCAGGCCCCAAGCCATGCCAGTGGGAGAACAGCATGTGGTGTCCGTCACTGAGGCTACCTTGGGGAGACTCAGCTGACATCTGCCAAGACTCTGTCACGTGTCCAGCGTTTTCACAGAATCTCAAACCATCACAAGTTGAGTGTAGTACATGTGACAAAAGACACATACCCAGAGCGGAACGTTGAGTTATGCATAAGGCTATGATTTGAACGCAAATATCAAGCACATGATCTGAGTCCTGTGTTCTTTTTTTGAGCCAGGATTTCACTCTGTCACCCCGACTGGAGTGCAGTGGTGTGATCCTTGCTCACGGTAGCCTCGACCTCCTGGGCTCAGGTGATCCTTCCACCTCAGCCTCCTGAGTAGCTGTGACGACATGTGTATGCCACCACTCCTGGCTAATTTTTTATTTCTATTTATTTATTTTTATTTTTAATTTTTTTGAGAAAGCAGGGTTTATTGAGAAGATAGAAAAACTCCCACCGTGGGAGGGGACCTGAAGGGGTTACCCCATTTTTTTGTTTTTGTAGAGATGAGATCTCTCTATGTTGCCCAGGCTGGTTTTGAACTCCTGAGCTCAAGCAATCCTTCCTCCTTGGCCATCCAAAGTGCTGGGGTGATAGGCATGAGCCACCCCACGCCTGGCTTCCTATATTGGTTTTATGAAGAAGACTCCTGTTCCTTTCAGGTCACCTCAGAGATGGGGGTGCTGCTATTTTTAGCCATACTGAGCTTAGACCAAAGTTTTCTTTGCCTTGCAAATTTCCTTTCTGCTCTCTTAAAACTAAGAACAGAGGCAGTGCTGAGCCATCCCAGCTCAGAGCAGCCTTCATGGCCAGGGAGGACTCTGGAGCCATGTGGAGCTTTTATTCTGGTGGAATGGGAATGGGAAGATGTCACATAACCTGACTTTTAGCCCAAGCATCTCCTCCTTTGATGTCTGGAATATTGTGAATGTGAGAAAATAGAGGCCATATACAACATTCATAACCTGTGAGGGAAGAAGACAGACAAAGCTTCATGGCCAGCTTTGTTTTCTACAGTAAACATGAAGTATAGCTGCTGATCGAAGATGGATGTGTGCATAGTTGCACAGTGGGGCCATCTTTTAGTTAATGTAAATGCTGTTGTGGGAATAAGACAAAGGTGAACTCCTGGAAACATCACATCACCTGTAAACTCTCAGAGGCCGCTGAGGGGGTATTAGTGTCCTGAGGGGCTTGTGAGATTGTGTGGGAAACAGTTCCCCTTGTTAATGTGTTGATTTCATGAGCTTTTTGTTCCTGTTTTGCTTGTAAGTATCTCAGATTTTGTTTGATAGAATGTAGTGTCCTTTGAACACTCTCAGACCTCAACTGTAGTAGGGATACTTGCTTATTTCTCGAATCCTTGCATTAATATCAAGTGTAAGTTTGTTCAAATTTGAGGAACCTAAGTTAACCAATGAGAAAAAGGTTTGTTCATGATTTTTTTTTTTTTTTTTGGAGTTGGAGTCTAACTCTGTCGCCCAGACTGGAGTGCAGTTGCCGCTCCCGGCCACCGCAGCCTCGACCTGCTGGGCTCCAGCGATCCTTCCGCCTCAGCCTTCCAAGTAGCTGGAACTACAGGCGCGCGCTACCACACCCGGCTAATTTTTTTATTTAATGTAGAGATGAGGTCTCACCAAGTGGCCCAGGCGGATCTCGAACCCGCAGGCTCAGGCATTCCACTCACCTCAGCCTCCCAAGGCATGGGATTACAGGCTGAGCCACCGAGCCTGGCTGTTCATGATTTTTAGATCAACGAGAACATAAATTGTTGTGCTATAGAACAAGTAGAATTAGAAATCTCCCCTCAGTGAGGCTGTAACCAGAAACGGGCTTAGCCCGCCGC
>CAUYQG010090046.1:0-24111 GCA_963574415.1 Tarsius wallacei
GGCTTGTGGCCACATCACTCACAGGCCCAGAAGTCTGTTCTCCCGAGATCACAGGCATCCTCGGCTGTCCTGATGCCTATAGCCCCACTGCAGAAGCCCTGGCCTATTCTCTCTAATACCATTTCTCGCTCTTTGCACCCACAAACCAAAGACTGATCCCGTTTGATAACAGCCTTGGGTGCAAGCAGGTGAGGAGGAGGCAGGGTACACCAGTGGGCAGAGTCAGGTGACAGGCGAGGCAGGGAGGGCTGACTACAGACCCCGGTCCCAGGTCTGCTGGGAGGTCTCCTTGTTGGTAATGACCCCTCCTGCAGGACACAAATGGATCACATTCCTTCTGCTATAGATCTTTCATCCGAGGGAGGGTGGGTGAGGCTGCTCCTCCTCCCACATACAGTTACGGCCTCCCTGCCCTCTACAACCCAGAATGCATGTGTTCAAGCCCCTCATTAGGCCTTTCAGCAAGCAAACAAATACCATTAATCTTGGCAAAGTGAGTGAAAGCACATTCACCTGTCCAAGCAAGAGAATTAATGCTGTGTCAATAGGAAATTAGTGTTTACCTCTGGCCTTTATATCTTCTCCTCTACAGAAAGTCCAAGGCGGCCCAGCCCTGGTGCTGGACTACAACCAGAGGAGAGAACAGAACCCTGAAATGCAGGGCTGTGGTGGTGAGAGACAGGGTGGGAAGCCAGTGGCAGAGAATGGAAGCCCCAGCCCCAGACAAGGCACCACCACGCCTTGGGGTCAGAGGCTCTCATTGGACCATGGGGCCCTAGGGAGACATTCTCCTGCCACCCCAGGGGACCAATAGAGGTGCCAGCAGGATCTCCCCTCAGGTGTACATGGCTGTGGCTCTCTCTCTGGCTGGCAGTCACTGCGGGGTGCCACACAAGCCGAACCAGACGAGGTTACACACAAAGAAGCTGCCGTTCCTCACACCTCCTAGGCACCAGGCGTTGTGCGTGGGGTCTGGCAGATAATCTCCAAGAACCCTGCAAAGCAGGATGCAACCTTTTTCTCAGCCAAGGAAGAGACATTATAGTGTGGAAAAATCCAGTAGGTGAGCCTCCAGGTTCTGCGCAGGGAGGAGATAGATTGGAACCCAGGTCTGATTCTAAAGCCAGTTTTTTCCCAGTGATGATGATAATCTCTCCCTCTGTCTCTCTCACACACACACACCCACCCCAGGAAGGTCAGCCACCACGTGTGAGGTCAAGTGTGGAGAAAGCCCTCTGCTCCTTCCCCACTCCACCCCACCCCACCCTGCTCGGGCAGGCCAGGCTAAGGGAGGGTCAGGGCAGTGCGTGCCTGTGTGCCCGGGAAGAGAAACCCCACAGGCCGATAAGATCGCTCGTTTCCAAAGCAAAGCACCCAGTAAACACAAGGCAGATGTGAGCAAATAGAGCTGTGGCGTCCGGAGAGAAAATCAATACTAGATTATACGTCCTGGCCCAATCATATACCAATTAATACTGCAGGTGGGGCGGGGAGATAAGTCCCAGCCAGAGCCAGGCTGACTGTGCCTGCCCTGGCCCACGCCCTCTAGCCTTCCCAGCTCAGGCTCCCCTGGCCTTCTTGGGGGGCTGGGATCCCTGAGTCCCAAGGGCCTGGCCTGAGTTCTCTGGAGTGCGCCTGGACAGGGAAACATGGGGAGGGGGATGAAACTGAGACCACCCTCTCCTTCTTGTGGACAGCTGGGCCTGGAGGGAAGGTGGGCAGGGGGCAAGGGCTGCTTTGAGGGAGGTGCCCCGGGAAGGAGGTCGGCCTGCTGACAGGCTGCTAGATGGTTAAGTGCCCCAGAAGAATAAGGGGCTTGCCCTTGAAAAGCAATCGAAAGTCAGGCAAAATGGGAAAACCTAACAAATGTGGACCCCAGGAAGTGAGATGGGAGGCCCCTGGTTACTCCGTCCGTGTTTTGTTGAAGTCCAGTCATGCAATTAATAAATCACTTCCTGCGGGCGAGAAAAGTACAAGCAGCAAGGGTTTGAAGTGCAGGACCAGGCAACAGCGGGGATGGCAGGGCTGTCCAGAACTTCCCACAGAAGGGCTGTCACGGGGGTGCCAGGGAGGAGGTGGCATGACCCTGCGTCCTGCTAGATGAGTGTCCCCAGCTCAGTAGCTCCGCCCCAGGGGGTGGTCTTGGCATTGTCAGAAGGACAAGTCAAAAGAGCCCATGTACCGGAACTGAAAATCTGGCTGTGGGCTCAGGGTAACCATAGATCATCAAGGCCTGCCCCCATGGGCAGGGTGCAGGGCCTAGCACAAGCTACCCCTTCCACAAAAGCTCCCAATATCCTTGGGAAAAGGAGACCCTGGGCTGTGTGAGAAACAGAACAAAAGTGGAAGGGACGGTTGGCAAATCAGTGCGAAGGGCCTGTGTCCGTTTGCCCCTACAGGAAGCCCATCCAGCGCTCCTCCCACATCCTGAACACACCCAACCGGCCGGCCTGAGGCAAAGGCCCCACCGAGAAGGAGTGCCATGGCCAAGGGCTGTTGCATGCCAAAGAAAAACAAAATTTGCTAGTCGAATATTTTTTAGACATTTTGCAAGATGCACGGCCTCCCTGACAATTTTTAATGTACTAACTGCCTGGTCCAGTGAGCTGATTAATTGGTGCTGGAGAGATCAATAAAAAACAGAAAATTAAAACAATTTTAAAGTGATTAAGTAGTTTAACACCTGTCTCCCGTCACGTCAGCGCAGGAAGAAAAATAAAGCAGGTGTCGAAGGGGCCTTCTGAAGCAGGAGAAAACAGCGCCTGCCTTGGAGAAATGACAAATCACAGCTGGCAGATCAATCTGAGCGCGCACGGTCCTTCCCCAGGCAGGAGCCAGGACCTCAACCAGGAGCTGGGCCCTCCCAGCCTCTCCTGTAGAGGCCAAGCAGGGCCTGGAGTGCCCACCCTGATACTTTAGCGGGGAGGAGCAAGGGGTCTCTCCTCACAGCACAAGAGGGGCTGGGGAGCCTAAGGTCATCTTTGCCTAGAATTCCAGATGCCATCAGGTGGGAGGTTACCATTGGGTGGAAGGGCGCCACTGCGTGGGAGGATGCCGTTGGGTGGAGGGTGCTGTCAGGTAGGAGAGTGCCGTCGGGTGGGAGGGCACCATCAGGTGGCTACCTTCTCTTGATCTCACTTCCAGCCATTCAGAGTTGAATCTGTGACACAGGGAGTGGTTCAGAAACTCTGGATGCATTCCAGGATCCCGGAGTCAGGGAAGAAGACACTGTCACAGCAGTCCCTGGGATTACCAGATCATCCACGCTGGGACCTTCAGGTCTCATTACCCCCAAGGGGGACTGAGCCTCCTACCTCTTGCTGTGGCTTCCTGTCTGGTGACATCAACAAGTGGTGTGGGGACCCGCTGGATGACAGCCCCAGTGCCCCTTGTTTCACCTTTGTGCCGACTTCACCCCGTGCCCTCCAGCAGCTATAATGGCAGCTGCCAAGTAAGAGTCATTCCTTTCTGACAGTCTCATGGACTTGATTCAGAACCACTGCGACTAACTTCATGGAGTACAAAAACCATAAGACGATTCTCCAAAATGCTCCCAACAGGAGTGGGACAAGCATGGGCACAGGACATAGGGCGACGGGGTACCACAAAGGCTAGAGGTGAGCCCCCAAGGGAAACACTTCAGATGTCTCCTGCTTTGCCTTGAAAGTGGACTTGAGCTGGGAAGAGTGGCTCACGCCTGTAAGCCCAGCATTGGGGAGGTGGAGGAGAGAGGATTTCCTGAGCCCAGGGGTTTGAGACCAACCTGGGCAACTTGGTCAGAACTTGTCTCTATAATAAAAAAAATTAGCTGGGTGTGGTGGCGTGCACCTGTGGTTCCAGCTACTTGGAAGGTTGAGGCGGAAGGATCACCTGAACCCAGCAAGTTGAGGCTGCGGTGGCCATGAGCATTGCACTGCACTCCAAGCTAGGCAACAAAGTGAGACTCTGACTCAAAAAAAAAAAAATGTGGACTTGAAGCTTGTACTTATAAAACATGACACTCTTAATGCTCATGTTCTAGAAGGCTGCATCCACTCTGTCATCTGGCGTTCCCGGCCTGGCATGTCACTGCATTACCTGGGGTAGGAGGGGGTATTGGAAGAGAAACCAGGCTCCCGGACCCACCTCCTACATGTGAGCCCAGCCTGTCCCGAGCTCCTGAAAACCAGTTAGTACTCACCTGTTCTGCGGCCATTCTGCCTGTGTTTGGTGCTCTCCAGCCTCCTAGTCACCTCATGATCCTGAGACCTGGAGGGAACAGGAAATCCAGATGGCCCGGGAGAAGGTTCGAAGCCAGTAGAAAGTGTTAGCACCCTCAGTTCAACTCTTACTAGGACTCCTGCTTTCAAAAACCCTGCTCGTGTGCCTGCCTGCTACTCTATACGTGGATGGGTGAGTCAGCAGCATGGCCTGGATAAGGAACTCCAACTACCCATGTTCTAATATTAATTATATAATTATGTTCTAATAAAAACATTTACTATCCAGATCTTCCCCTTTCCTACACCTTCCCTCTGAGCTGAAAATCCCGGTTCTACAGTCAGTGGTTGGGTTGCTCTTCTTAAAGAGTCTGTTTGGGGTCTGGATTCATCTACATGAGAAGGAGCAAATCTTTTACAGCAAATGCTATGCTAACAAAAATCTCAGAAGAAAAATTGCCAGGCTGGGCACAGTGACTCACACCTGTAACCCTAGCATTTTGGGAGGTCAGGGTGGGAGGATTACTTGAGACCAGGCATTTGAGACTAGCCTGGGCAATACAGTAAGACCGCCTCTCTAAAAAAAAAAAAATTCAAAAAATAAGCCAGGTGTGGCTTCATGCACCTGTAATTCCAGGTACTCGGAAGGATGAGGCGGAAGGATCACCTGAGTTCAAGGCTGCGGTGAGCCAGGACTGTGCCACTGCACTCCAGCCTGGGTGATGATGAAAACAGAGAAAGATTTCCAATCTTCTGCTGTTGACCCACGTTAAAAGATAATCCATACAGCCCAGTCTCCACGAAACACAGGCCATTTCTCAGCACATCTTCCTGCCACAAAATGTGACTTTGGTGGAAATGTGGCCAGTAAGGAAGCTAGTGGTCCTGCCATTTGAGTCCTCTTGTCCATCTCGGATGTCTGTTTGCAAAGGGTGCCCACTCAGGGCCCACCGCAGCTAAAAGAGGGCTGACCAGTGGCTGTGTATCCCAGCATGCAGTGGAACAGGGGCCCTGCCCTGGCACCTGGCACTCTCAGGAGCCAGCACCAAGTTCTCAGTCGATGCCCTCAGGCCTTCAGCTGCTCCCTGCAGGGTAAGCCTCGGGTTGACGGAGATAAAGTTTCCCTGGGCCCAAGTTCCAAACTCGGCTGTTTTGTTTCTGTTAAAATGCAATTGTTTTTCTCTGGAGTGCGTGGTGACTGCTCGGCGTCAGGAAGATGTATGGAGCCCTCCACTTCAATTCAGCATCCCTTTTCTCCCAGACAAACACGGTCGGATTTTCATAAATCAAAGAGCCACACTGTTTAATAAAAATTTATTGACTTACAAGTGATTATTTATCAAAAGACCATTAATAGCAGGTGCTGAAGTGATGTGTTACTGGGTGGTGCTGGGAGACTAATAGGAAATCGATGCGGCCGGCGGCCGGGATGCATATGAGCGGCCCAGTTCGGCCATGGCGCAATCTCGCCCGCAACACACACCGCACGCCACCCTGTGCAATGAAAAGTTCCCCCTTTTTATTTATCGTTTACAAATGAAATGATCAATACTTTTAATCTAGAGCAAAATTTATTAACTTTCCCATCGGAGAGAGACGTATTGACTAGGGGAGAGGGGTGTGCTGGAAGGAAGACGGATGGCTGCAGGCCGGCTCTGGGCCTGGCCGCGAAGCAGGGCGTGTGCAGCTGCCCTTCCAGATGTCGGCCACCTGGGACGAGGGCGCCAGGAGGAGTCTGGCCACACACACCCACAGCAGGTGGTGGGATCTGTGCAGGGGATCTCATGCATGGGGGAAGTGGGAAGCACCATCCCACAGATGATCCGGTTCTTTCTTGGCCAGTGCTAGGAAGGACAGTTTCCCCAGGGCAACAGGGCTGTGCCCACTGCTGGTTCTGCCATGAGGGTCTGAAACATCATGGTGCCCAGGATGCTTGACACTGGTCTGGGGTGGGCATTCAGGGCTCTAGGGCACTCCCCCTACCCCTCACACATCAAGACTTTTTTCATCTCTGGGGGGCAATCTAGGGAGTGGGCTCTGGCACAGGGGTCAGGGCCCAGAGCTGGCTCTGCCGTCAGGAGAATACCATCGCCAACTGCTCCATCAGGCTCCACTAGTCAAGCTCTGGCTGCTGACAGCCTCCTGAGTGACCTCTGTCACAGGAGTCTCACTAAGCTTATTAGAAAGTTCCCTCCCTAGCTAGCTGCAGGAAAGTCTGTTGGGGTGACTTTTCAGTCTGTCAAGACCCACAGTGAAGAGCACCGAGCCCCACCACTGCCTGGACTTATGGCACTCTCCTGGGCACGGGAACACCCCTGGTGGAATCTGGCTTCACTAACCCTGATGTATTAGAGAAAGCAACGGATTCAACTGATTCATTTTGAAACCCCAGAGACTTCAGAGATCAAGCATAGGGGGAATATGGATTTAGCAACATCAGAGATGGATGGTGTTCTCAGGGCATTGAGTCCAAGTCCCGGGTATGGATGAGGCAGATGCAGAGATGTGTGGAGAAGCCAAGGAGCAGCCGGTATGGAAGTAGGCATGAAGCGGGCTAGCTCCTGCCACCAGCAACGCCACCAGCTAAGCCCCAGCTCTACTCCCACTCAGTCCCTCCCCTGCTGGGGCAAGAGCCCGAGCATACTAGGTACCTTCCTTGTTTCCAGATGTCTCAAGGTTCTGCCACGAGACCCACTCAGCCATCCCAAATCAGAGATTCCAACATGTGGCTAACCCAGGGCCACACATCCCCAGTTTAAAAGGATGGAGCCACTGCATGGGCTGGAATGCTGCAGCAAGCAGGAGATAACTAGACCCAAGACTTCATTTGTGGGTGTGACTTACCCCGGTGCTGGGCACAGACAGGTGCCACTACAGCAAAACATATACTTGCACCTAAGCAAACCGTGAATGAAAGTAATAAACCATGAATAAATGTTTCAGGGGAACTTTTTAAAAGGTTACTTGACCTCCTACAATAATTTTTGAAGAGTATTCCAGTTAACTTTTTAACATTTGTAAACATCACCTCCTACAAAAACTGAAAACCAATTTTTATTCTTGAACAATGTATAAAACATCTTAAGAGGCTGTTACAGTTGTAACACCAGTTTTGAGAGACAAAAGAGAATTTCCCACCAGCTGGCAAGACAGCAGGTAAGAGAAAGTGGGAGACGATTTGGGGAGGTCACAGGAAGGTGCTGGGGTGAGCAGAGACTGAAGGGCCCCCAAGTCAGGTCCTAGAGCAGGACAAGGAAGAACTGATACAGCCTCGGGGTGTGGTTTCACCCAGAATATCCCCAAACCCCAGGCCAGAAGGCGACACCTTGGGGACACAGCACTCACCAGGGCTGGGTGGTGTTGTGGCTGCCCATGGAGTGTGTCCTGGAGAGTCGACGGCAGGTGGGAAGCTGAGGTGACACTGCTGAGGGCTGTGAAGCTGATGGCGCCTAGGCGCAGGAACCTACAAGCTGTTTGGTACAGACTACGGGGCAGGCATAGGAGGCTGCTAGAGCCTCTGGGAGGCTTCAACGGCCCCTCTGGCTGTGGAAGCCCCCGTGTACTTCGCTCTGCCACCCTCATTGGCTCTCCCAGGGCCCCTGGTGTCTCCTCAGTGCATCCCACTGCCTCATACCCGCCCAATGGAACAGTGTCCCCCCATGCCTCCAACCCACAGCACCATCCGTGGAGACATCCACGTCCATGCCGAACATTCTACATGAGGCAGAGGGGTGTGCAGACATCCCAACTAGGGTTCCTCTAGAAGTCAGGCGGCCTCCCTACAGGTCAAGGCAGTTCACTGAGAGAACTGTCACCTCATAGAACATGCTGCTCAGAGCTACAGGGGAGGAGTGAAGGGAAAATCCCCAGTTCATTCACCATCCAATTTTATTTACTCACAAAAACAAACCCAAAGCCCTGTGCGGTGGCTCTGAGCTCAGACCGTGTCCTGCCACATTTCATGGACCTGTACTCCTAACACTGAACATTGTGAGTTCTTCATTCACAGAAGCACTTTAACCCCCACAACAACCCTGTGAGGTAGGTATTACCACCCTTCTCCCTCCCATTCCATGTTACAGATGGGGAAACTGAGGCACACATTAAAACAAAGAGTGCGTTCCATGGGGAACTCAAGGTTAGCCTGGAGCTGAACACGAGACTCTTGGCTCTTACCACCAACAACCAGTGTCAACCTGGCTCCTCCCACCCCCTTTGGTGACTTCCCATAAGCAGTAGCACAAGAATCTAAAACTCCATTTTGCTGAAGGCCCCTGCAGACAAGTCTTCCTTCTATCAAGTCCACAGAGCTCCAATGCTGGGGTGGTATCTAGTGCATCAGCAGTGCCTCTCCTCAAGAGTGGGGGGCCCTTCCCCATTGAATCCCCGGCATATGGGCATGCATAAGAGACTCATGTCCTGCCATCCCTGACATGAGCATGTGGCTGAAGCTTGCCAACCACTCGGCCTTGCACCACGCGCACAGTGGGAGAGTAGACTTTAATGGCATTCCTCCAACGGACTTATCATAAAACAGACAAGGCATCTCGCCCTGGGGAGCTACGCTCAGCAGCATTCATTCCAACCACGTGGGGCAGGCCGCATTGCCCCGGCTCAGGGATCCGGCTGAGGCTCGGAAGGAGCTGGAGTCCTGGGATCCAGAGCAGCCCCGGAGAGCCCGGAGTCTGGAAAGGAGGCAGCAGTGGGGGCGGTGGCAGCGGCAACAACTCCAGCTGGTCATGCGTCAGGACAAGGGCACAGCCCCGCCAGCATGCAGCCTCAGGAGCGGCTCCTGTCCTCATGGTTCCCAACGATCATCTTGCTGTACAGCTTCTGCTGCTCCTCTTTGAACGTGTCCTTCACCTTCTCCCTCTTTAGGCCACCATCCCTGACAAGAGAAAGGCTGGATGTCACAGCCAAGAAGGCTTCCAGGTCCCCCTGCACCTGGGAGATTCCCTGTTCTGCTCAAATATCAAGCCTACCAGAAACAGGGACACTCATGGCTCCCTCATCAGAATGGCTGCAGTCACCAACCTCAGGCCCCCGAAATCCAACCCTTCTCCCTAAAACGCTCCCTCTTGCCCACTAGTCATATGCTGGGTACTTTGCAACTGCTTAAACCGACCAAGGAGTTTAACACTCTGCTCTAACATTCGTCTTAACCTTACAGAGGATTGAAAGAGTCATTATGGCATGACGGAGAACACGCTTTAAGAAGTACTGAGACTCATAATGTATCTGTAAAATTGATCTGCAAAATGTAATCTGTATAATTCAGACCCAGGGACACTCCAAATTCACACAAAAAACGAACACAGGGGAAACACATTCTTATTTCTTCCGGGCTCAGAGAGAGCACCATAAGGGACTTGAAACAGAAACTCTTTGGACAGCCTCTCAGAGTCCTGGCCTGACACACCCACTAGACCTGGGGCTGCTTCTTCACATACCATTCCCACCTATATGTCACTCCCACATCCTTGCCTAAACTCTAGAATTATCACCACCTTCAATGACTTAGGAATATCTAAGCTACTTTCAGTCTTTCTGCTGTAGCCTTTAAAATCCACAAAGGTGTTTTTAAAAGCAGCCTCAGAGATGGGAACACAAAAGTAGAGACAGATTCCAGCCCTAAAAGTCTATAAGACCTGAGTTCAAAATCTAGCTCCAGCGCATCTTTTATGACTTTGGCAAAAAGTGCCTGAACCTCTCTGAGTTTCAGTTTCTCAACTGTATAATGAGAATAACAATGTTTACACTTTCTGGGGCTATTGTGAGGGTGAAATGAAAGGATCATACATGGCCTCAGTGTATAGTGCCCAGCACACTATATGAGCTCAATAAACACCCACACTTTTTAAAAGCTTCATTCTGAGGGCCAAGCTAATACACCACAGTTCAGTTTAAAATGTGACTTCTCCCCTTTCTCTTCTCATAATGCTCTCCTAGGCCAAATGCGCTCCACAGTTGATCCAAGAACCTTAACAGTTTCTCTCACCCAACATTCATCTGTCAATCTCCTGTTGTTTGGGATAAAACTATCTCAAACTCTAGTAGAGGCTGGCCAACTATGGCCCATGGGCCACATCCAGCTGACCCGTTTTATAAATAGTCTAGCTGGAACACAGCCACACTTGTCTGTTGGTGTAGTGGTTCTGGCTACTTTCACACTACAAAGGCAGAGATAAGTCATTGCAACAGACACCACATGGCCTGGACACCCTGAGATACATACTGACTTTACAGAAAACATGTGTTAACCCTTACTCTACATTTACAAGCTAAACGCAGTAAATGAAACTTCTGCCTTTCTGAGGATGTTCCAATTCTGCCAAGTACACAGGGAAAGGCCATCCTCCTATGAAGTTTCCACAACAGCTTCAGGTCACCCCTGCTGAAGAAAAGGCACTATTTGAGTGCCCTGGCAGATTGGTTTAAACCTCAGAAAGGCACACAGAATCAAATGCTACAGTCCAGGGATCCTTGAGTCCACGTTTCCCAAGGTCGAGGCAGCACAGGGCACTTCTGAGTTTAAACCAGGAGAAAGGAGTCAAACTGTCCACTCTCCAGAGCTGGCAAATTTAATTCTCCACACCCTGGAGAATTAAATGTAAGTGGAATCAATGATTCAGCATCTGTCTCCAAAATTCATGTTCTCAGACTCAGCTGCCAAACCCTGGCTCGAAACTCACCACAGTAGGTCCACAAGTCCTCCCTGCCTGGCAATGGCAGATTTCACCCTATTTGCAAACTGGACGGCATCTTCATCTGTCTGTAAGAAAGAAGAATAGACCACTCAGTCTAGACTTCTGGTCACACAGAGCTAAGTGCATACCTCTGCTGGGCTGTGGGCACCCACCTCTCTGGTCATGGGAGGCAGGTACCACACACTGCAGACAATGGCCCAGCTGGTCATCATTCTCAGCAGGTATGTCACCATCCCATATTTGCTGCTGTTCCAGAAGGCATCGCCAAATTGAGGGTCATACTAAAAAACAATGGAAAACTGGATAGTAAGAAGTGAGAAGTTCTAACAATGGGTAGGTATCAACAGCAAGTTATCACACTTGCCTCCCTCTTCTGTCTTATAAGGCCTAGCCCCAATATCTTGTCATTCATTCAGGGTACCTCACCAAAGAGATCTTCTTACATAGCCACCAACTTTTCCCTATCATTTCTGTTGCCCAAGCCAAGGAGGAAACAACTAGAAGAAGGCTTATGATATGCTTCTGCATTTAGACTTCTTCAAAGTGAATTTGTTCAGGCAGAGGCTCTGCAATGATCAAGCCTCCATATTCATTAGCAAATGAATGCACACCATCGGGCTCAGGAAGTCTCAACCACCCAAGCAATGCCATTGGCAGATGGAGGTTTCTGACATGCCTGTGTCTTCCTACCAAGACACAGGCATGTCAGAAACCTCCATCTGCCAATGGCCCTGATGAAGACAAGTGGCTCCACTGCAACGACATTTTGTAGAAAACGTGGCAGTAGCAGTGAACCTCGTTCTCCCCAAGCAAAAGTAACTCAGGGATAGGGCAGCTGGGTGGGCAGGGCACAGGAGGAGGAAGAGGTATAAGAGCAGCAGGAAACACTGGGGCATGAAAAGAACACCAGACAAGAGCCCTGCAGCTGCCTGCAAACATGGGCTCAGTGTGATTACACAGCAAATACCAGGACCAGCAAGGAAAAGGAAAAGAAGCCAGATTTCAAGAGTTATCCTACAAAGCCATGCAGACTGCACATCCAATGCCCTTTCCTGGGAAAGCCTGAGGAGGTGCTCAGAAAAGGTTGCAACACATGGGCGTGGGCGGGGCTGGTTTAACTGTCATCTTTCAGGCCTTTGCAGTCGAAGTTTTATGAATCTCAGAATAAAAAAATCAGATAATTTTGCCAAGACTATGGCCCTAACCACAAAAATGAAGACAGATTTCATTATAGAAATTAACAAATTTAGACTTAACTACAGAAGGCTTAATGAATGTACGTTATAATACCAAAAAGATAAAAGGGGAAAGAGTATGTTTTAAAAACTAAGCTAATGTGTATGATTAGAAAGAAAGTCATTATTATCTTGTAAAGCCCCATATGAATAGAAATGCTGATAGCATGAGTGATGAGATTCCTTTGTTCAGGGTTGATTCTCTAGTCCATCCTCAGTAGACAGTGTAGAGAGAGAAACAAGGCAAAAATTCAAACTAGCAATAAATTCTTCAAAATTAGATAATGACTTAGTTTGCTGGAAACATCATAAATCCTTGAAATTGCTAAGGCCACCCAACTTTGGTTACCAATAAAAGCTGCACAACAACAAGAAAAGTTATCTGTGGCGCAGAGGTTCTTAACCATATGTGGATTGGACTTGGGGACAGAATATAAATATATGTACCTTGGAGGAGCCCTGACTCTCCCCAGGGTCCATGCTCCAACAGAGTTGTTAAAGGCCACTGCTCCTGAACTGTGGCCATCACAATGTGTTCCCCTGACCAGCACCATCAACATGGTCCAGGGACATGACAGAATAAAACTCAGAAACTCCAGGCGTGGGGCCTAGCAATCTGCATTTCAACAACCCCACCAAGTGATGCTGATGCAAGAACTGCTGCTTCCATCTAGTAGCTTAATAAACACACACAGTAAGGCACCTGACCTCCATTACATTACAATGCAGGCTGGCACACCTGTAACACAAATGCCACGCCCCACTGCCACACTCAGGGCAGACCCTGATAACAGACTGTTCTCCTTTTTTGTGTTCCCAAACTGCTCTGTTGAGTCCTAGTCCATCAGAGTTCCCCCACAGTCTACATTCATTTGCCATCCCTGCCCTGGTCCTCTAACTGATGAACAGTGAGTGGCTGGCAAGCGCCTGACCAAGACTCTCCCCTTAGGCTGCACAGCTGAGCTGGCATCACTACAGAATGCTCTGTAGACAACCAACAGGCCTTGCAAACGTAGAGACTAAATTCTAGTCAAATTTGCTCAAATTTGCCCAGTTTTACCCTGCTCTCAGATTGCAGCCTAAATACTTCAACTACATTGACAACAGCCTGTGTCTTACAGGAGTTCCAACACGAGACCTGGGTTCTTTTGGAAATAGTATGTATCTATTAGGAAATCAAAAGTCTGTGAAACAGGAGAAAGAAGGAATGAAGCTAAGACAACTGGCTAACTGTACTCCATCTCTCTTCAAATCTGAAGGGCGAGACAGACCAGTTCCTAGAGAGTAGAGTAAGACTGGATAAAGCCTCAGGATCTATTTCATTGCTATGAGCTGCTCTTTGTACGTAAGATGACCGCACAGCCCAGAGCAGTGGAGTTGTTTCTTCCACTGAACTGGAACCAAGATCCACTCATCCTCACCTCACTTCCCAAAGTACAAACCCAGCTTGGCAACTACATCCTTAATTCCTGCAGTCGGCCACCTTTCCAAGTGGAGTAACCCACACTCCAATTAGGGTTATGAAGAAAGTAAGAAGCGAGGGGACAAATACCAAGCTCATGCAGGGTCTACATTTACTGACTCTGGGGGTGGTGGAGGGTGTGGGCCAGACCTGGCTGTTCCCCAGCCAAACATTTACAGGCCCTTCTAAGAGTGATGACCCACTGGCACTCTCCTCCAGCAGTCTACTCAAGCTGCTTTGCTGAGAACTGACCCACTGAAGGTGACCTCTTCTCCTGACGTGTCCCCTATAGAGCAGCTGTAAGGGCAATGTATACGCTCAGGGCGCTTGTACCTTGATAGCAACTGGATAAACCGTGGCTCCAATTTCAAAACTTCCCTTTTTGAACATCATCACCGATGTATTATTTATGCAGGTTCCTAAATTGCAAGAGAGTAAAATGTTATTTCTATTGGTCCTTTACCCCAGTTATTAGGAGTTTCTTTCACATGAAATAATAAAAATTCTTCAAATGGCTCTTCACATGGAATAAATCTGTCACCTCCCTAACTTATGAATGGACACTTAAAAGAGGCAGGCAAAGCACCGTGCTGCTTCTAATCTCCTTCCACAGGACTGCTTTTCCTGACACGCACACCCAGCCTAGAGGAAGCAGAGGCACACAGCGGCCTCAGAGGCTCAGTGAGAACTCCATGGGAGTCAAGACTCTGCTGGCAACATGAAATGGAGTTCTGGCATTTGGGGAGTTCACACCTGGGCACTCTTAATTCCAATTCTGAATTTCTCTTGAGTTTTTAGTCCTTAAACCAACCTGAAGAGGACCTAACACTGTGCAGTAGATAACTGCAACAAGCATTGAGGAACTTGGTGCCAGGGCAATACCAGAGGCACATTCCTGCACAACTTCATCCCCAGAAGCTCTTCATGGCAACCAGCCCCTCCTTACCTTCTGGGAAGATGAGGATAGGCAGCTTGCTTTTATCTTGCACATGTTCAGTCAGTCTTTTGAAGAGAAAAACAAAGGGTCAGACAACCTTACAACTATCAAAACGTATTTATAAATTACCTATTTATATGTGACACTAGCTTAGATGTAAAACAATCAAGTTAACAAATATGACCCTACCCTTTGTAAATCCTCAACTTAAGGCTCATGAAGAAAAAACGTGTAAGGGTAGAGAAAATCAGATGATTACTATTTAATTCCCATTAAATTAATTCACACGCTTGATTCAGTAGTAACATCTGTCCAGAGCATGCTGCTCAGCCCGAGGATCATCCGAAAGAGGTACCTACCAAAGGGTCCGGGCACGGTGCCCTCAGTAAACCTATGTTACCCGACTGCCCGATAGCTGAGCTGGCTGGGCATTTAGCCCCCCAGCTCAATATTCTGTCCCTGAGATTCAGCAAGAAGAATTCAATGAAAGGTTCATTTGTCCCTATGGAAGAGGCCTCAACCAAGTCTTGATGTCTGTCTACTGTAAATCTCTTTGCATTACTTACACAGGATTCAACTATTCTTTTAGCTTTTAAAACAAAGCAGCACTTTGTTACATTGCCTTAAGTTTGTTTCTATTTGTCTTAATGAATTCATTTTGAGATTTCAAACGCCAGTAGAAATTAATATTTTGTTACACTGGGTACCACAAATAAAAAAGCTTAAAAAACATTGGTAACTTGGTAAATCATATTAGGGTAACAGATATCAGTACATGTGGTACGATCCTATAAGGATAAGCACCCTTTATGTTCCCTTTATAAGCAAACAAAGATATGATGAGGTTTGCCTAGGTTCACCCAAGTTAATAGGTTGAGAGTTTATAGGTCTAATTTTCTATTCACATTTTAGTAAAAAAATGTATTATGAGCTGGGCTCGGTGGCTCAGCCTGTAATCCTAGCGCTTAGGGAGGCTAAGGTGAGTGGACTGCCTGAGCCTGCGGGTTCGAGACCCGCCTGGGCAACTTGGCAAGACCTCATCTCTACAATAAATAAAGAAAAAAAATTAGCCGGGCATGGTAGCGCACGCCTGTAGTTCCAGCTACTTGGAAGGCTGAGGCGGAAGGATTGCCAGAGCCCAGCATGTTGAGGCTGCAGTGACCGGGAGCAGCCACTGCACTACAGTCTGGGTGACAGAGTGAGACTCCAACTCAAAAACAAACAAACAAAAAACTAAAACATACAGATAATCATACAAACACACAGTCCAACAAAAACCTGCCTATTTATGTACTTTTCCCATACAGAAGCAGGAAGACTAGAGAATAGAGAGAGAAAAAAAACCAGTAAAATAACAGAAACAAAGCAAGTATGGGAAACATTATCAAAAACAGAAAGAAAAAAACTAAAACAAAAAACAAACATAAATGAGCAAAACAAACAGACAAAAAATAAAAATAAAACAAAAACATAAAAACAAGGAACCAAACTCACTCTGAGGTTGTTCCTGAAAGTCCAATGTCCTTTTACCTTTGGTTTTTAGCCCCTCCTCTCTGCTCTCAGCGCAGGCAGATAGGGTTGCTCACAGCTTCAGTCAGATGCCTCAGGCCTACTTTGAAAGGTGGGTGGATCAGATCTGGACTCACCTGGCTACTGTCTGTCAAGTCTGCCACTCAGATCTGACCTGTCTCCAGCAAGTGGGAGGGGCTTCTGTCTCTCCCAGTTTGATGATATTACCTTAGGGCCCAAGTTGGAGCCTGGGTGGAGCTGGGCGGAGATTGCCAGGGCAATGCAGATCTTTGTCTGTCCTTAGATCCCAAGTTGAGAGTTGGCAGGGCTGGGTGGGGCTGAGCGGGGCAGGGCAGGGCTGGGTAGAGCTGGGCGGGGCAATGCAGGTCTCTGCCTGATCCTGGGACAGAGAAAATGGCTGCAATCAGCATTTCCTCACCAGGCATGGGGCACCTCTCCAGTTCTCCCCCATCCTCTCTCTCCACTGATCAGATCTGGGACTCCAGCTGATCTGCTATAATAGGTGATGGTGTGGGCCAGGCGTCAGGCAATGAGAATCAGTTGGATTTGGCAGGCTCTTCTCTGAAGAGCCCCGCAAGCATTAGACGATCTTGCATGCACCCGCACTCCTATCTCAGAGCAGTGGGGGCTCGCAGTCACCCTCAGATGGGGTGCCTGGGTGCATGAACCTGAGTCTCCCCTCAGACAGACTTTTACTCTCCCACCAGCGCACACCTATTCATGCTGAGAGTCTTTACGTACACTTGCTTTTGTGGAGACCCTCATGGTCAGACCTGTCTGATCACCATCTTAAGCTCCCTGATGTACTCTTTCAACATGTGACTTGACTTTTCATTTTGTTAGTAGTGTTTTTTAATGACAGAGTTTCTTAATTTAATGAAGTACAATTTATCAATCTTTCTCTTTTTTTGGTTGGTGCTTTATGTTCTTTTTAGAGATCTTTGCATACCTCAGGTCATGACATTAACTTTATATATGTATATTTTATATATATATATTTAATGTATTTTACAATTAGGTCTATGAATTAATTATTGTGTATGATGTAACATGGGGCCAACATTTGTTTTTCATATGGGTATCTACTTGATGCAACACCCATTTATTAAAAAATCATTTTTATACTGATTGTTGATGATACTTTTGTCACACATTAGATTGATTGTATATCTATGTGTCTATTTCTGCATTTTCTATTCTATTTAATTGGTCTATTTCTTATGCAACACCGCATTGCTATAATTACTGTAGCTTTGTAAGTCATGATATCCAGAACTGTAAGTCCTCTACCTTTATTTTTTAAGATTGCTCCTTTTAAAAGCTTCTTTTGTATTTCCATATAAATTTTAAAATAGATTTTTTAACTTCCATACAAACACCTATACAAATCTGCTGAGAATTTAATTAAATGGTACTAAATCTATAAATCAATTTAGAAACAATTGACATTATCTTTACTCTGAAGGGGTTCACAGCAGAGTCCCTTACAGGTCTTCCATAGCAGCTACAAATGAACAGAGCTTTTCAGAGATTTCTAGAATGTACTCCAGAGCTCATCTTAAAGAATACTGTTACAAGATGTGACTCTCTTCCAGATTTGTCTTGTCATTCTTATATTCTGAAGTAAGACAAACACCGTGAAATTACCTTTGCCAAATCTGATGTCAAAAGGATGGTAAATAATAATTCTTCTACAGGGAGGGGCAGAGAATTCTTGTGAGAATAACACAATCCATCAAACTTTGACTAAGAACCTCAGCCAAAAACTCAAAATCATCATCAGTATTCCATCATCACATAGATGACACAAGGTTATCTATCAAAGCTAAAGACCAAAACAGTTTTAGAACTTGCAGGAGTCAACAGGAAATTACGTTTTAAAAATGGTTCCAGGACACATTTATAAAGGTTGAGAATGATTTGTACTGACCAGCTTTCTGATAGAAAAAGTGTGTTAAGGAATATAGTGAAACAACATAAACATATCAATACATAGCTTTTAAAATACTAAAATTAGTATGAACCGTAAAATGAGGTATGCATTTTCTATTTTATTTTTATTCACTACAAGATTTAGTTGCCAGATATCATTTATGACTTCCAGACAGATATTTTAAACATATAGTTATTTGTAATGATTTTATAGATATCTACAGACTTGTTCTTCCAGTAATGTATGCATGATCACTGGGCTCTGGAGCCAAAAGAATCATTGATTGTATGGGTACCCAGGTCTATGGATTGAAGCAAAGCCTGTGTACTGGAGATGTGAGGTTTGGCCATTCTTCTCATTACAAATAAATAGAAGGTGCTGGGCAGTGGCTCATGCCTATAATCCTAGCACTTTAGGAGGCTGAGGCAAGAGGATCACTTGAGGCCAGGAGTTTGAGATTAGCCTGGGTAACAGAATAAGACAAATTAAAAAAAAAATTAGCTGGGCATGGTGGCCTGTGCCTGTAGTTACAGCAAATTGGGAGGCTGAGTCAGGAGGATTGCTTGAGTCTAAGAGTTTAAGGCTGTAGTGGGCTATGGTCATGCCACTGTACTCCAACCAGGCTACAGAGTGAGACCCCATGTCTAAAACAAAAACAAAAGTAAAACCAACCAACCAAACAAACAAACAAAACCCCCCCACAAATACAGCAAAGGTGATTCTCTTGATAGATTTGTGATTCAAATGGTTATAGTGGTTTACAGGAAATAAGCACTGATTTCAAAGTGTCTTTTTTTTTTTTTTGAGTTGGAATCTGACTCTTCGGCCAGGCGGGAGTGAGTGGCACACTCATAGCCATCCCAGCATCAACCTGCTGGGCTCCAGCAATCCTTTCACCTCAGCCTTCCAAGTAGCCGGAACTACCTGTGCATGTTACCACACCTGGCTAATTAAAAAGAAAATTTATTGTAGATACTAGGTCTTGCCAATTTGCCCAGACTGTTCTTGAACCTGTGGGCTCAGGCAATCCCTTCATCTTGGCCTCCCAAAGTGCTGGGATTATAGGCTTGAGCCACCATGGCCAGCCTCAAGGTATCTTTTGAAGTCATTGAATTTTGTCAGCTTTGAAAGATACCCTTGGCTGTTGAAAGTCAAACTCAGTAACTTCTATTTTAGGGAATATACACGGTGAAAATGTTGATGAATACACTTTTTTTTCCCAAAAGGATCTGTGACTAGTAGCATTCTAGGTAATTGTACTGATTTATGCACTGCTATTACTAACAAATGCTTACATAGAGCATTCTGCTTTAGTTATAGTTTTATAAGGGCAAATTTCTGCTATCATTGCTGAAATCTCCACAGTGATATTAATGGAAGTTATCTGAGTACAATTTACAACAAAATAAACAATGTCAACATCAAGGTTATTTCCTCCTGAATAAGACAATGAAGTGAAATTAAAATATTCATGTGTAATGACAAACAAGTCTTGTCAACAAAATATATTAGCCACTAGAGAGAAAAATTAGTAAAGGAAGCAATATGCTTTAAATACTAGAAAAAATATTAAACTTTCATCAGTATCCTGATTAATATAAAACAATATTGGGGATTGTTTATTTCATCTTGACCCCAACATCCATTCTAAATTGGAAAAATTGCTGATGGAAACTGTCAAGTTGGAGATTACTACTTTATAATTTTTGACTTCAATATTCATATAATTTGACTAGTTAAGTCGAATTTCAAATTCCTCAGATGATATTTGCGTTCTTGCATATGGTATATAAATTTGAAGCAGCCCCTAAGATTACTGTCAAGTAGGTAAAGATTTGTCTTCACTCCCTTTCTTTCTGTTTGTTTTTCTTCTCCCTCCTCCCTCCCACCTTGAATACCTCCAGAGGCCTGCTGCTGTCAGTCTATTTGTCACTGCTTCAGAGATTGCTAGTCATCTCTGATATCCATGTTTGCCTCTCTGCTTCTCAATGACACTGTTACATCTTCCAGCCCCTTTCTCAGTTAGGTGAGGCAAGAAGACAGTTCCATGAGGCACAACATTTATAAACTCAGTCTCTAAAGCCTCCTTCGAGATATGTCTTCTCTTGTTTTCTCTTCTCTATTAGCCCAGTGCAAAGCATCCAGTGGAAGCCACAGAAGCCACAGGTGATAACGGAGTCTTGGATAAAAGGAACCTGGATACCTGAGTGACTATATGGGGCAGAGCAACCCCTTTGCACTGCCTTCACCCTAACCAAACTCCTCATTGGACTAGAATGGAAGTAAAAAATAAGTCTGAATTTTGTTAAGCCATGGGCTTGAGAATTGCTTATAAGAGCAGCTAGTATAGCTTGACAAATAGTGTGTCCTCTTTCCAGATCATTTGTCCACTCTCCTATTACCTTTTAGAATAAGAGTTGGTAGCTGGGCATGGTGGTGCATGCCTGTAGTTCCAGCTACTTGGAAGGCTGAGGTGAAAGGATCGCCTGAGCCCAGCAGTTCGAGGTTACAGTGACCATGAGCATGCCCCTGCACTCCAGCCTGGGTGACAGAGTGAGACTGTGACTCAAAAACAACAACAACAAAAAGAATCAGAGTTGGGAAACCGCAGTCTATTGGCTAAACTACAAACTATTGCCATGAACTGTTTTTGTACAGCCTGCAACCTAATTTTTTTTTTTAATGTTTAAAGGGCTTAGAGAAGGAAGAGAAGGAGGAAAAGAAGGAGGAAAAGGCAACAACATGACAGAGATAGCATGTGGCATGAAAACTAAAAATATTTGCTGTCTTATTTCTTATAGAAAATGGTTGCCAACACCAGCTCTAGAATATTAAGATAATCCAAGTTCCTTGGCAAAAGCCTCAGTGTGCCAGAACTGCCCATCATGAGAACAGCAGTATCTACCTAGGCCAAGAGTATGGCTGTACCAAGCCACAGCTTTCAGCATCTAGTTTCCAGTTTCCAGAACAAGGTGGGGTTCTGCAGAAATACACATTTGGCATGGGAGTGGGTCATTCTAATTCAGCCCTGAGCCTCATTTTTTCACCTAGGACCCTAAGGCATCTCTGTGTGCCCTGGAATCTCACAACTTCCCTTTGAGGAGGGCTATAAGCTTTTGATTTTAACTCTTCACAGGCTGAAAACCGGTCTCAAATTCCTGGGACAGGAAATATCCCTCACTTTCCTCTCAAGGTTTTCACATCCTGGTTTATGCGCCTAAAGTCTACCAAACTTTTATCAGTGTAAATATTGTTCTAACAAAATGTCTTATGGACATAAAAGCATGAATGGAGGCTGGTACCTGTTATGCATGTAGGAAAGGGATATCTAAGTGTTTGCAGGATATTGTCTACACAGGTAAGTGGCAGGCTGAAAGCATCCTATTACACTTGCATTTGCATAGAACTGACTAATAAAAATATTGAAGATTTCAGGTTGACTGAAGAAAATAATCCTGCCAGGCTTAGTATTTTGGAAGTGGGTGTTTCTGGTTCCTAAAAGGTTATTATTTAGTTAAATATATTTAAGAACATTCTAAAAAGTAAAAACTGAAGTTCTGGGGACAGGGAGAAAAAAACCATGGGTTCACTGGGCTAAGAAGAATCATGTACTCCCACTAGGTGGTGGGGATCACAGTCTTGGTACCTAAAGTATAGCAATAAATTTTATAATGGCAGTGTCTAGACCAAACTAGTCTACCAAACGATACTAAATCTGGCAACTGAACAATCACAAACTATAAGAGACAATTTACAATCAATAAAAAGTTTTATAATCTCTTGGAATTCAAACCAATGTTGGACTAAATTATAGCTTCATTAGAATAAATTTAAAGGCAAAAAAGGACAAAGAAATGGCTGCTTGCCTAAACATAACTCCATACTTCTTGACACCTGCTGACCATGCGTTTATTTGTTCTTATAAATGTTTTGTTGAAAAATAAAGCGTATCCCAGATATACAATCCTATCTAGGGTATCACAGAATTTTGAATGAGGTTATGTTTCAGAAGTTTTTAAGGGGAATACAATTTCAAATTCTGTGTTTCAGAGAACATGGAAAGCGGGCCCAATGTTATTAAGCTCTATAGATATTTTGGGATTACATAGCTGGACTAGACTAAATCCTCTATTTATCAAAAATAAAGGGACCACCAAATGTTATGGTCAACTCTCTCTCCCACATCTGAAAGAACTATCGCAGAGCCAAGGAGGCTTTGTGCATGGAAGAACACGCGGACGGAACAGACCCTCCTGCCAAGAGCCCTTCACTGACTTCCAGGGAATTAACATTGACAGGCTTCCTGATGTCAGTCCCTCTCCTCCAACAGGCTTCGTATCCATTTTAATTCCCTGATGGATTGACTTGATAAACAAATCCACATTACGTTGGCATCAAACACTAATATTTTTATGTCTTCAACAAATCTAATAACTTTGGCTAGTTGGCAAGGTTTGCCCTCTCAGGGAAGAGAATGTCAAAACCTTTTGTAAAATCTTACAATTATTCTTACTCTTTCAGAGTTATTTTAAACAGATTGCTTGAGGAGGAAGAAAAAATTGGCATGAGCTGTCAACTTTTTAAGTCATTGATTAAAATTGGAAGCAACATGGCGTATGTGATCTTTCTGTATGGATAATGGAGATAATGGTAATGTTTCTTAGCAGGTAAGGGTCTTGGGATTTAAAGGATGATTGTTTAAGAAAAACTGTTATTTTCCAAAGGAAAAAAATTGTTTTGTAGAAAACATATTTTAATATATTTAGACATATTTTAAAGTATTCCAAGCGTGACTGGCTTATTTAAATTTCAGTTCAGAAAAGAACTAATGAACTTCTAAAAAAAGACTGACATCAAAGACTACTTATACAGGACTAATGTCTTTTGTAAATGACTAAAATCTAAAGTCAGCCATATGGCTTTTATAGGAGAGCCATTTGCCTGAATGAGCAGGCCAGTAGTCTTGGAATGACACACTATCACGAGTTTATGGATCATTCCATAAAGTAGGTTAATGTTCTTCTTGCATTTTATTTTCTTCTTTTCTCAATCACCTTTTTCTTGCCTGGGACAATAAAGCTTCCTGAGTGAAGACCTCTAGGAAGACTGAACTATTTCTGCCCATTTGAGACTTTCGTTTTGAAATTCTGCAAATTTGGATTTCATATTCCTTAGTGCTAATGCTGATTTAGTCATGAAGCAAAATTCCCTAAAATGGAGGTTAGTTTCTTTTCCTCCATAGTAGTTTAAATTGTCTACACATTTTTAAAACTATGTGATAAAAGCTCATTTACCGTTACTTGATGTGGTATTTTAAAATTATTATTTATTACCTCATAGCCCTTTGAACAATTGATGGTTTCTCATAAAACTGAGTACAGATCTTTGGTTTTTCTTTGATGTCTATTTTCTTACACTCTCAATATTGCTATGCCATAGCAATATGGCTATAAAAGTAAACTCTTAGCCAGGCTCAGTGGCTCAGCCTGTAATCCCACGCCTTGGGAGGCTGAGGTGAGTGGATTGCCTGAGCCCACGGGTTCGAGACCCACCAGGCCAGCGAGACCTCATCTCTACAATAAATCAAAAAAATTAGCTGGGCGTGGTAGCACGTGCCTGTAGTTCCAGCTACTTGGAAGGCGGAGGCAGAAGGATCGCCGGAGCCCAGCAGGTAGAGGCTGCGGTGGCCAGGAGCGGCCACTGCACTCCAGTCTGGGCAACAGTGAGACTCCAACTCAAAAAAAAAAGAAAAAAAAAAGAAAAAAAAAGTAAACTCTTTATAGAGAAATGACTTAAGAATAATAATCTTGATGCAAATTTAATACAATTATATACTTTTATATATAATTTACTTTTTGCATTTTCTGTAAAATAGCAATGCATCATTTGGGGGTCAATGTCTGTGAAAATGCAAAACTACATTTTATTCATGCTGAAGAAGGCAAGAATTACCTGAGTTATTTTCACATTTTATTTATTTATTTATTTATTTATTTTTGAGTTGGAGTCTCACTCTGTTGCCCAGACTGCTGGAGTGCAGTGGCTGCTCCCGGCCACTGCAGCCTCGACCTGCTGGGCTCCGGCGATCCTTCCGCCTCAGCCTTCCAA
>CAUYQG010090051.1:0-46187 GCA_963574415.1 Tarsius wallacei
TAATGGTGGTGGGTATCTATCTGAGGATGGGGAGACACCTCTTATCAACAAGGGTACCTGAACGAAATATTTTTGTATGCCTAACCCCTAACTGTACCCCACAATAACATAATAAAATAAAATAAAATAAAATATAAAAAATAAAAAAAAAAATAAAAAATAAATAAAAATTAAGTTGGTGGGCTGTTATTTAATCGCTCGGACTCTACCTCACTTGTAACATAGCACTTTATTTTTACTATATTTTATGACCTATGCGTAAGTATATTTTATAGTTAATAACTATGAAGTATATGTATATGTTCCAGTTGTCTCACTTGTACCTAGATGGACAGGATCTTTAGCATCTTGCCTTTATCAAATTTCCCCAAAGCAGTCAACTAAGTTTTCATAGAAACAGCAACCTTCTCAGCACTTCGTTGTAACATTTAATTAAACCATGTAAATACAATATGAGGACAACTGAATTAAGCAGATTTGGGACCAATTTGGGTAAACATAGAAGTCATCTGGTGAGAAGAGAAATAGGTGAGCATACAAAATACGAATCCTCTGTCCTTGACTGTGCATCCCCCTCTGATAGGGACTGGGCCATCTTATTTCACAGAGCAAATTGAAGCCTCAGCCTGGAATCCACTGATACCTGTCTGTATCTCTTCCTGCCCTTCACTTCCTTCCTGATGCCTCAGAGGACAGGCCTCCCTACCTATCTGAAACAGATCCCTCCTGCTGCACTTTGGATTTTATCTCTCCTGCCATCTTTTCAGCAAATCCACATCATCAGTAAGTTTTTCTCCCATATATTCAGTAACTCTATGTCTACTGAACCATTTTCCTTCAATATTTCAATATATTCATTAAATATATTCCATCTTGGAAGATGGAGGAAAGGTCTCCTGTCTGCTCAGCGATCAGCCTCTTTTCTCTCTTCGTTTGACACCAGACCCAACTCAGAAGTTATCTCATGACTCAACTGACAAAATCTGAAGGACATTTTTCCAGTCTTCGGCTTTGCCTTCCCGCCCAGTAGCATTCATTGTGGTTGCTCGTCCCTTATAAGTGCTCTTTTCCTTGGCTTTTATGACACTAAATTTTCCTGGTGTTACTGCCTTATTCCTATCTGTCTGGCCATAGCTCCATCTTGTTTACAGGCTTGTCTTGCAAATAAATGTCAGAGTTCCTCGGGGCTAAATTCTAGCCCCCCTTCCCTTACTCTGTGCCATCTCCTCAGCAATCCTATTTGTGACCTTAAACTACCATCGCTTGACCAATGAGGCCCACATTTCTATCTCTTGAGCCAACTGCCTTCTCAGTGTCTTCTCTTGGCTGTCTCAAATGCTAGTCAAACTCAACATTTGCAAGGTCGGGTTTATGGACCCCCTCCAAACCTGGTGTTCTTCCAGTGTCCCTACACAGTTGCTTAAGTCGACAGCCTAGGTATCATTCATGACACTCTCTGGTGTCCTATATCCCACACATCATCAGATCTTGTTGATTTTACTTCTGAAATGGTTCTTGAAACCATATGCTTTCCTTCATTTTCTTACTGCTGTCTGTAGGCAATGTAGTACAATGGTCACAAGTGTGTTTTCTGTAATTAGACTTCTGTGTGCCTCATTTTTCATCTGTAAAACAGGTATAAGAGCAATACCTATCTCGTAGGCTTTGGGTAAGGATTAAATGAATCAATGCACATAATGCATTTAGAATTGTGCCCAGCATGTATTGAGTGTTCCCTACCACTGTGATGCTCACTTGGACTATTGCAATAGCAACTGTCTCAAATTGTTGCAGCCCCTCTCTAGTTTTTCCTCTTCATTTTTACTAAGAATGATCTTTTTATTCATTTATTTTTAGATTCAAGGGGTACACGTGCAGGTTTGTTACATAGGTATGCTGTGTGATGGTGAGGTTTGGGCTTCTGGAGTGATCTTTTCACAATCCAAATGTGTCTTCTTGCTCATAACATGTGAATGCTCCTAGAAAAAAGGTGGAAAACCCTTAACATGCCTGGGGACAGTTACATGATTGCATCTACCAGCATCTCCAGGATCATCTCACACTCTTACCCTCTACACTTACAGCCATGTGAGTCATCTCAGTCACATGAATTTGTGGTCCTTACTCAGATGCCTCTCCCTGCCATGGATCACTCACTGGCTATTCCTCTTCACTCAGTCACTTGCCTTCCCTCTCCTGATCTTCTGGTTATTCTTTAGAAAGATTTCAGCTGACAAACCACATTCTCAGGGAAGCTTTCTTTTGACACCTACCTCTTCGCAGACAGTTTCTTGGTTACATATTTCCATAGAATAGTCTTCTTTTATTTCAGTGACCTTATCCCAGACAAGCAAACACTTGTTGGTAGATTCATTTGATTAAATGCTACCATTTCCACTGTGTCGAATTATAATCAATATTTCAATATAAGGTAGAACCTATATCAAAGTAACATTTTCACCTACAAGCTGCCTATATTCAATCTTTTTGTTGGAATGTGAAAGTCTAAAGGTCTTATTCCTGCTTTAGGAGCATCTCCCGAAAATGGCTACCATTTTCTTTCATCAAAAAACACAAAAGTATATGTTAATGAGATACTTAATTGTCAAGCCCTCATTTTTTTCTGCATCTTTGGTGTCCATTTTACTGCCCCATTTCTTTTCTTTTCTTTTTTTTTTTTTTTTGAGTTGGAGTCTCACTCTGTCGCCCAGACTGGAGTGCAGTGGCCGCTTTCAGCCACTGTGACCTCGACCCGCTGGGCTCCGGCGATCCTTTCGCCTCCACCTTCCAAGTAGCTGGAATTACAGGCATGCGCTACCACGCCCGGCTGATTTTTTGATTTACAGTAGAGATGAGTTCTCGCCAAGTTGCCCAGGTGGGTCTTGAACCTGCGGGTTCAGTCAATCCGCTCACCTCAGCTTCCCAAAGCGCGGGATAACAGGCTGAGCCACTGAGCCCTGCTACTCCCCCATTTCTTCTGAAAGATCAAAGGATCCTGTCTGACACTGTCAGAACAGCAGCTTTTAACCACAAGGTGGCGACAGTTTTCAATAGTTAGCAGGTGAAAGCAATTTCTATTTCAGTCTCATCAGGGCTGTGCTCCTTTAAAAGAATGTTGATGGGTGGAATTTTGTTTACTAATTATATGGCACCTTGTTTTGTGTCATAGGTATTTTGCCTAATCCTCTTTACCTACAGCACCTGGGGTGAGCATATAAATTGTTGATCAAACTGGAACATTTTTGAGAATGAAGGAGGAAAGTGAATTATACGTCACTGGGCCAGGACAACAGATATAAACCAGGACTGTTCTGGCCACACAGGGACATATTTTCTCTCCATCTAAACTGAGATGAGTCAGGTGACAATATTTATAGTCTTTCTGACTTCCTCCGATGAAGGCCTGAAGTTGGAAAGAAAGAGGAGTGCCCCCAAATAACATCTGCACTTCACCTGCCGGTGAAGGACTCCAGGATCTAGACAATTTCAGAAAATGAATAATAAAAGAATGATTGATCCAAAGGCTCACATATTTGCTTGTGAGAATCAGAGAAATCCTGCCTGTGTGTTGAATAGTGCCTTTGATCTGCAAAATCATTTTTCATATATTGCCATCATCTAATCTCACAGCTTTGAGAGGAGTAAAGAAGGAAAAGTATTATCCTTGCTTTACAGGTAAAAGAAAAATGAGTTTCAAAAAGATAAAATTGCTTAGCCATAGAGAAGGTCAGTGCAAACCCTGGGCTTCTGCCTTGTTGCTTGTGGAAGGGAAAATACATTTTATCTTATACTTGAAACATCCAAATCACTTTCTGTTATTCAGCACAAAGGAAAACAGATACACATTCAAACGCAAATACAAGACAAAGCCCTAATTTGGATGAGCATACATGTCAGGATAAACTAGTCAAGAGAATCCTGGTGTTTATTTTCTTTTGTTTTCTGCCCCCCTTTCCAAATAGAGCAATCCATCTTTGCATCGCATAGCACTGACTTTCTCTCACTCCACAGGGCATCAACAGGTTTGGGCTCACTGGAGTTCTAAGTCTGGATTGTCCAAAAAGGAGAGGACTTGCAAAGGACTGGCAGGAAGGCACTTAGAGAAAGGGACCCAGTGGTCCATGGGCAATGTGGTATGATTCCCAAGGGCTAGGGGCAGAAACCTGCACACTGTGCCTGCTTAATCCTGGAGGGTGACAGGTCTCTGATGGGGATGGCTTGCAGATACTTGGGTTCTAAATGCAAAGCTCCAGCTTTGGTAACTGCAGTTATCTTTGTAGTGACCTCTTTGGGGGGCTAAGGGAGTGATGCTGTGAGTGGTAGAGTATCTGTCTTCAAGAGGACCCCATGGGGCCAAATGATGACCATCTCAATGGCAGTCCCGATAGCTGGAAGAGCAAAGGCTTTTGCTAAATTTTCTGGATTGTGTAGGCTCCCGCAGGCTCTTAGGGAGAGAGATATGTTGAGGATGGTGACTAATATTGAGTGTCTCACCAACTCTCATAAGTAGACTTAGAGTCACAATTAATTTGATTTAGAAACAAAACTGAATCTGCCTATATAAAATTAATCTTGGGTCACATAGTAAAAGCTGTAAAAGAGACTGGGCTCTGAAAAACTGTAGCTATGGTTAGAATTTAACAAATTTATTGTTTCTTGGTTTGTTTTTACTATAATAGAGGGCAGTTGTTTATCTTTAGGTCTTGACCCCTGGAGGGTGTTGGGGGCAGGGATCTGCCCTGCAAGGCTGATAAACATGTTCTCCTTGAAACAAAGACGGCTTGAGGGCAAATGCAGCCCCAGTCTCCAGGGACCCCACCTCCCCATACCTTTTTCCTAAGCTACCTCTTTAATGGCTCACTGCCCAGGGGCTAGTAGCTGATGATCACAGGACTTGCTTTATAGATAGCATCTGAAGCAAAACCTAAGAAAGGTATTTGAGGTATTTTTCAGACTCTGATGGACCTGAGGTCCTACCCAGGCCCAGAATGCTTGTCAGGAAGCTGGTTCTACCAGCCCTGTAATACCTGCTCCCAGAAACTGGCTCTGTGACATGGAGGCAATTTCCACACCCTCATGGCACCATCAACCAATTAAGCACCCTGCCCACAAAATGTTCTTTAAAAGCCCTATCCTCTGAATTTTCTGGAAGATGGGTTTGAGAAATATCTCCTGTCCCTCCCACTAAGCTGCTTTGCAGTATTAAACTCTCTGCTGTAATGGTTGCGTCAGTCTTGTTTTTTCTGGGCAGCAGGCATAAGAACCTAGTCAGGCCGTAACAAAAGAAAATACATAACAAATTACTTTGACAATGTTGTCAAAGTAATTCGTACTCATGAATGATTACATAAAAGCAAGCCCTTCTGCTCCTTCCCAGACCAAAACATGAAACACAGAACAAAGCCCAGGGCCCTGGCCTCTTTCTAGTCCATTTCTAGTCCCTGTCCCACATCAGTGGGTCATTGGTCCTTTCATGTTGGTGAACACTCTGTCCCATGATACTGCAAATGCCGATCACCTTTCCCTGTGACTACTCAGCTTTAACTCAAGGGCCACCTCTTCCACGCACCCCTCCCTGAACCCCTGGGATCCTGTGGCCTTCTGTTGTTACCTCCAGGAGATCACTTCCTGATTGTCTCTCCTGCTAAGCCAGTGTACTCAACATGCAGAACCACCTGGAACACTTGCCAAGTGCAGAGTCTTGGCCCTTTCTTATCTTGGTCCACTGAATCAGGTCATTATTGAGTATCGGTATTTTTAACATATTTTCCTGCAAGTGATTACTATATTTTCTTTATCCTCTGTGCTGGCTTGAATAGTGCCCCTCCAAAATTCATGTCTAACTGAAACCTGTGAATGTGACCTTATTTAAGGACCAGGTCTTTGTAGATGTAATCACATTAAGATGAAGTTGTATGACTGGACTCAGTGGCTCAGCCTGTAATCCCAGCACTTTGGGAGGCCTAGGTGAGTGGATTTCCTGTGCCTGCGGGTTTGAGACCCACCCGGGCAACTTGGTGAAACCTCGTCTCTACAATAAATAAAAAAAATTAGCTGGGCATAGTAGTGCATACATGCAGTTCCGGCTACTTGGAAGGCTGAGGCAGAAGGATTGCTGGAGCCCAGCAGGTCGAGGCTGCGGTGGCTGGGAGCATGTCACACCAGTCTGGGTGACAGAGTGAGACTCCAACTCAAAAAAAAAAAAAAAAAGATGAGGTTATATTGGATTAAGGCGGTCCTCATAAGAAGAGGAAAATTCAGATTCAGAGACACAGAGCAACAACACCAAATGAAATGGGGGCAGAGATTGGAGTGATGCATCGATAAGCCAAAGAATGCCAAGGATTACAGCAAACACTAGAAGCTGGGAGAGAGGCATGGAGCAGATTCTCCCTCTGAACCTCCAAAAAGGACCCAAGTCTGCCAACACCTTGATTGCAGACTTCTAGCCTCCAGATTGTGAGAGAACAAAATTCTGTTGTTTTAAGCCACAACATAAATGGCACAGAAAGTCCCCTACATATGAATGAGTTCTACCCTGAGAGCTTGTTTGTAAGTCCAAATTGTTCATAAATCCAATAAAGTTAGCCTAAGTACCCAACTAACAGCAATCAGCTATATAGTACTGTACTATAATAGATTTATAATACTTTTCACACAAACAATACATTTTTTTAATATCCATATTTTTTATTTTGAGGGGTACAGTTAAGGGTTAGATATACAAATATGCTTCGTTCGGGCACCCTTGTTAATAAGGGGTGTTTTCCCGCCCCCAGACAGATATTGGTACTGTTAATCCCACCTCCCTTCCCCCCCCATAGTTTCCCGCCACTATCAGTCCCTTTCTTATAGTATTACGATGAATGTTCAAGGTCCACTATATGAGTGAGAATACGCGATATTCAGATTGTTGTTTCTGTGAGAGGTCACTCAGTATTATAGACTCTAGTTCCATCCAGGTTGCTGTGAAATTCATGATTTTGTTCTTTTTTATGGCTGCGTAGTATTCCATCGTGTATATGTACCACATTTTTTTAATCCATCAACCATGCTGTCCATCAGAAGAGGAATGGATTGAGAGTATACTTTCTAAGATCTTTTTCATTCTGATAGCAGTGACTTCCTTGAAGTTTCTAGTCAAATTTTGTTAGTGGTTTTAATGAAACAAAGAAAAAAATAAAGTAAATGATCAGATCAGAATCAAAAACTTTGTATTTCTTAATGTCCTAAAAAATATTATCTACATCACTTAAGTTTTGGAATGCTTGCAATTTTACCTTCAAATGTATTTATTATACTTGAGAAGACAAGGCAATGAGTTCATGCTTAGAGAAATGAACCCCTTTTCAAAGCTTCTACTCCAAACTTCTGTCAACTATTTTTGAAATTTGCTAACCAAATTCTCAATTGTTTCACATTATCACTGTGGTCAGCTCTCTCATTGTTCTTATGTTGTGATTAGATCAATTTTAACCAACCTTCCCACTTGAAAAAGAAAAAAACTAGAAAAATAAGACAAAATGTTTTTGAGGATATGCTTAAAGGAAATGAAATCTACCAAGATAGTGAAGAAATTTTCCAGCAAATCATGGGAAGGTGAGTCTAAGAATTGAGGCTATTTTTCTCCTAAGAACACCTCCTTATTCTAGATGGGGCAGCCATGGGGCTGAGCTATGCTTTTAACCAATTAGCAGGTATCCGAAATTAAGAGTTCAAGGCCTGCCAAAATGGTAAAGTTCTGGCAATTCTCCTTGCTTTTGCTTGGCTATACCTTTGGAATTAAAGGTGCTTTAGAAGTAAAGAGATCTTTACAGTCACTGAAACTTAGCTTTATGTCACGAAATTCTTAAAATTGGGCTGAGTGAATCCCAGATTGCCAGTTCTTCCCAACATCTGACAAAGGCAAATGAAAGTAAATCCTTCCTGGAGAAAGATAACATCATCTCAAACTTCAAATTATTTCTATAAACAATTTTTCAAAATCAATTTCTGGCATACAATAAAAAAAATCAGCCACACTAACAGAAAATAACACATTCAAACCACAGAAACAGAAGTAAGCAGATATTGGCATTATATGGAGAGCAAAAACAAAGACTGTAAAATAACTGTGTCTTCCATGTTCTAAGAAATAACAAGTAAGATTGGATATTGAGATTGAAAGTTATAAAGAAAGATCAAATGGAAATTTTGGAGTTTAGATGAAATTTATCAAGATTAGGAAATCAATGTATTGGTATAACAGCAGATTTGATCCAGCTAATGATAGAATTAGTCACTGTAAAGTAAGAAAAAAATAAAACATCCAGAATAAAAGAGATACAGGGAGAGGAAGAAGGAAAGGTCTGGAGGGAAAGAAAGAAAGAAGGAGAAAGAGGACGAGAAAATACAGGGAAGTGAATAAAAAATTTAGAGGAAACTTGAGAATTTTTATTTTAAAGGTGTGGGGTGCAATGCAGCATTAGGTATACAAATGGTTATTATACAGGTAAAGTTTGGGCCTCACTTTGGTCTACACTTCACCTGGCTTGAGATCAGGTACACTTACTGATGAAGTATGTCCCCCCTTCCCTACCCTGGCAGTTTCCCACTACTACCAATTCCTTTCTTACAGTATTAAGATAATTGTTCAGGGTCCACTTATGAGTGAGAATATGGGGTACTCCTTTCTTTGTTTCTGTGATAGATCACTCAGTATTATAGACTCTAAATCCATCCAAGTTTCTGTGAAGTTCATAATTTTGTCCTTCTTTATGGCTGCGCAATGTAAGTATTTAAAACATCAGACATTAGAAGAAAGGAGAACAGAAGAAATATTTGAAGAAATCATTGTTGAGAATTTTCCAAAGTTGAGGAAACATATTAAAGTAGAGATTCAAGAATACCTACAAATGTCAACCAGGATTAAAAATATTCATAACTAAGTGCATTACAGCAAACCAACTGAAACAGAAAATAGAATAGGGTGGAAGAGAATCTTAAACACAGCAAGAGAAATAAGAAAAAAACCCCTACAACTTGAAGATAAGAACTTGTCATCTTCAAATTAAAAAACAAATAGACTGAGAGCCATCTTCTCAACAGACAAAAAATAAAAATAATAGAAAGAAATAACATTTTGGGGGGAGGGGTCTGAGAAAAATACCAGCTAAGTTAGAATTTTATACCCAACAAAAATATGCTTGAGGAATGAAGAAAAAGTAAATACTTTTCAGACAAACAGAAATTGAGAATTCCTCTTCTGCGGACTTGCACTAAAGGGTAGTCATCAAGCAGAAGGAAAATGAGTTCAGATGGAAGTTTAGAATGCAGGTAGAAATAGAAAGCAATGAAAAGGGCAAATATATGAATGGATTTATATGAATATTGGCTGTATATAGCTATAATAATTGTATAATTGAAATAATAAGGTATTGGTACAAGGATTGACTAGATCAGTGAATTAGAATTGGAATCACACAGATAGATATACATATATATAATTGATTTATGAATAAGTTAGCTTTGTAAACCAAGGGAGAATAACATGTGCTGAAACAACTGGATGTCAGTATCAAAAAAAGGAAGTTGTCCTCTACCTCATAACACATACACAAAAAAAATTCCAGGTAAATGTTTAGATTTAAATGTAAAAAGTAAAAACAAACATTCTAGGAAGTAAAATAAGAGAATATCTTCATAACCTTAGAATATGAAAAACTCTTCAAAAGACAGAAAATTTAATAACCTTAAAGAAAATAATTAATAAAACTTTTCATACATTAAAACCAAAAATTTCTTTCTCAAAAGACACAATCGAGAAAATGGCAAGACGAGCCACAGGCCGGAAGGTAGCATGTGCAGTACTACCTGACAAAGAACCCACATATCAAGACTGCAAAAGACACAGATGAAAATGAAAAAGACATTCCAACAGAAAAATGGACTAGAGGTTTGAATAGGCACTTCAAAGTAAAGAAAAATCCAGAGTTCTCAATAAACGTCTGGAAAATGGCTAATTGCTAATTGTGTTAGCAATCAGGAAAACACAAATAAAAACAAGGTGAGTAACTACTACCTACAAGAACCCCTGAAAAGAAAACAGTTGACAATCACAAGTGTTAGCGAGGATGTGAAGCAAATAGAAGGCTCATAACCTGATGACTGAGGTGTAAATTGACATGACCTCTTGGAAAATTGTTTGACATTATTTACTAAATTTGAATGTACACATGATCTATGGACTCAACAATTTCAGTCCTACATATATACCTGATGGGAGTGAGTGCATGTGCACCAAGAGATATGTACAAGAGTTACAGTAGCATTGCATCTGATAGCCTTAACCCGGAAACAACTCAGAAGCCCATCAGAGGTAGAATAGATAAAGAAATTCTGGTATACCCATAAAATTCTTTTGAGTTGCATGAATACGTAACTAAAAATAACATTTTGGATGGCTCTCAGAAATATAATGTGGAATGAAAGACCCCAGACTAATAGAATGTTGAGTATATGATTCCATTCATGTAAATTGTAGTGTTAAAGAATATAAACTTATATGGCATATCTATAAAGACTGACATGAATATAGTTATTATAAAAACTATGGCAATGGAAATTTGGAGGAGCAAGAAGTAAGGAATAGTGACTGGTGTACACAAGGGGGCTTTGAGTCCTGGAAATTTTCTATTCCTTCCTACTTCATGATTCTAAGAGTGTTCACTTTGTAATAATTCATTGAACTTAGCATCTTTGTTCTGTTTCTTTTCTGTATATGTGTTTATATTTCACAATTTGAAAAGTTTAAAACTGGCCGGGCTCACTGACTCAGTCTGTAATCCCAGCACATTGGGAGGCCAATGTGAGTGGATTGCCTGAGCCCTCAGGTTCGAGACCAGCCTCGGCAACTTGGCAAGACGTCATCTCTACAATAAATCAAAAATTAACTGGGCATGGTAGCGTGTGCCTGTAGTTCTGGCTACTTGGAAGACTGGGGCGGAAGGACTGCTGGAGCCCAGTAGGTCGACACTGGGGTGGCCGTGAGCATGCCACTGCACTCCAGCCTGGGTGACAGAGTGAGACTCCAACTAAAAAAAAAAAAAAAAAAAAAGGTTTAAAGCTAAACCAATCTGAACTAAATAAAATTAATTTGGGCTTGAAAGTCAGTTTTTTTTTTAAAAATAGCAAATCATCTTTTGTGGCTTTTCAGGCTATAACAAATAGAAAATGGTGTATAAAGTACAATGTTCTATGGTATGTTTCATCTTGAGAAGAAGATGGTCTATACGTTGTGGATATAGCAGTTAATGTGCTTGTGGTTTTGTTTCATTTTGCTTTGTTTTTAATTGTTTTTAAAGAGACTGAGTAGCAGTATGTTGTGACCAGAACCTACTGCTTAAAGGAAGCTGTTTTTTTTTTTTTTCTCTTTCTTTCCTCTTCAGAATATATGCTGGGGGAAAAAACTACTACAAAGAGTACATGACTATACAAAAGCAGCTGAAATTCAGTATGAGAATGTGTTGACCTCTCCCTTTCCTTTGTTGATGCTTAGTTCATTTTAGTAGACTGCTTTAGAGTTTGTACCTTCTGTCTTTAGTTTTCCCCTTTTCTCTTAAAAGTTTCCTCAGATTACAAGTACCCCCAAACAACCTTAATTCAAATGCCTTTAATTATAAGTTGAAATTCATGTTGTCCCATTTTCTACTACTTTAAAATTTCCCAACAGTGATGACCTCACTGCTATTCTGAAGTTTAAAACCACATGCATAGCTACTAATCCATGGTGGACTCATGCCAAGCGTCCCTCCTGTCCTTTGAGCTCAGAGCACTGATGAGATTGTGATCATTAAAATTTCTTGGAGATGAGAATCTTATGCTTTCACACATCTTCTGCTCAATCCACTCTTGCTCAAGCACAAGCCTGCATTTTAAGTTTCTCTGAACATAGAGCCAGCTTATTATATTGGCATGGCAGTTCTGTGCATTCTCTCTTTCCCAAGATATAGATATCTTGAATAACTTTATGACTAAAACTTTTGTTCAAGTCAAAAGTAGTTATGTGGAAGTAAGTCTTGTGGGATCTGACACCTGTTAAATAATGCGTTAAATTAACACCCCAACTGTCCACCTCACACAATTAATTGCCAAATCCTGTTAATTATTCTTCTTGAAAAGACTCAAGCCACTATTACTTTTTGCTCAAATTACTGGTAAAGCTTTCTGATTGGTATCCTTGCAGCTAACGTTGATCCCTTTTGAGTGATCATATTAGAAGGTAAAGATATCCTCTTATTCACCCTGTTTAAAAGTTTCTTCCTTCCAAAGTTTCCCAGTGTACTCAGAATAAAGTTCAAAATCATTAGCAAGCCTCCAAGGCCCCTCATAATTGGGCTTCTGATGATATGAAGACACTCTATGCTTCAGCATATTGAGTAAACTTGTAGTTTCCCCAGGATGTGCCATGATCTCTTCTCTTTCTGTGTCTGTGCACTGTTCCCCACCTAGAATCCCACGTCTATGCCTTCCTTCTTCCTCTCTTCACATGGTTATGAGCTATTTCCTACTCGGCCTTTCAGTCTCAGCCTTGATGTTAATTTTTCTGGGTCTCCTTCCCTAAATACCCATGTCTGGATTACATACCACCCACCATGTGTTTTTATAAGACTCTATACTTAGCCCCATAATATTCTTATCACTTTGAATTAACTGTTCATTTCCTTTTCTGTCTAAGCCACAAGTCAATAAACCCTTAGAGTGTAGGGTTTGTATCTGTAACACAGCTAATATCAATGGCTAGCACTGTGCTGGAACAGACTGGGTACTCTACTAAAAATAATAATCATGATTAAATGTTGAATGAGTGAAAAAAGTACAGTTAAATATGGATTTTGAAAAGCTATTATTGCTCGCTATTTTTTAAATGATAGTATTAGGGAACTCAGCGAAAGAATGGTAAGAAAGCAGAATGTTTAAGTATCTACTTAATGATGAACTGAAGCAGTGGTACCATAAACCATAAAAGATGGGAAAATGGTTTAAAGATGTTCTGATGGTGTGTTTCACTTATCTTGCCAAAATTCGAGGAAACCATATCCAAAAGTATTTGCTCCCAAAATGAAGGCCATGCTTCTCAAACTTCAAATCAGAATATACAATTTGAGTAATGATTTTTATGATTTATAAATCTATTTACATAGGCATTTTAGGGTTTAAAAATGAATAATACTTCATTTGACACAATAAATTTCCCTTCCTGAGAATATATAAACTACTTAGGAAGAAAACTCTGCTAAAAATCTGAAATATGTGGTTTTTTAATCTATGAGTGTATCGGTTGAAAAATGTTTTGGATGAGAAAATGCAAGTTTACTTAAGCCAAGAAGAAATTTACATCATGAATCTCAGAAGTCGAGCCAAAGGACTGGCTTGCTTCAGTGGCTGCATCTTTATTCCCTGCTAAGCCTTTAACTGTGCTTGCCTATATGGCTGTATCCTCAGATGGGTGGCTATGACGGTGTCAGTCCTAAGCCTCACATTTGCACGCCACAATATATTTATAAGAGAAGAGACTTCTTTCACAGAAGAGCCTGGCAATCTTTTCTGTGAAATAGTTTTTATGGGTGCATTGATTTACCCCCAGGTTTCTGAACCTTCTTCTTGGCAAGGATAATGAAATTGCTGTTCTCAGACATGAGCTTTCTTTGAAGCTCCTGGGCTGCCCAGAAGAGAGTTGGACACATAAATAAAAATCAGGGCATTCCCAGGAAGGAGAAATGGAACACTGAATGTTGAAAAGACAACCAAGAATCTCTACTTTAATGAAAAATAGCATAATTGTTTTCAACTATGTTTTTGATGGTTTTTCATAATTGTTTTTCAATTGTGCTATATCCAGAAGGTAGATTAAGAGTATTCCTTTGTAATATGTAGATTTTTTAGTGGAATTCAAACTAAGACAAAGCCTAGCTTCTAAATATAAAGGATCATGTTTTAGCACATAGTCTGTATTAAACTAAATAACATACTAAGGGGCTCACTATTTTCCCTTTAAAGAATAGTGAATAAATTAAGCCAGGTGTATGACTCACACTTGTAATACCAGCACTTTGGGATGCTGAAGCAAAAGGATGACCTGAGCTCAGGAACTCAAGACCAGATTGAGCAACATGGTGAGACATCATATGTACAATAAATCAAAAAATTAGCCAAGTGTGGTGGTGTGTGCCTGTAGTTCCAGCCACTTGGAAGGCTGAGACAGAAGGATTACTTGAGCCCAGCAGATTGAGGCTGTGGTAGCCATGACTGTGCCACTGCATTTCAGCCTGAACGACAGAGTAAAACTCCAACTCAAAAAAAAAAAAAGAAAGAAAAGATTAATAAACAAATTAGAGGCAAAAATCCAAATGCAAAATACTGTTCAAATCCAAAAGAAGCATGACCATTCAAAATATATTTTCTAACTGGATAAAAAAATAGTTTGAGGAGAGTATTATTAATAAAATATGAGTATCTGGAAAAATACGTGCAATTCTTAAATTGTATATATATTTTTATGGTCACAGATTAAAGTCAACATACCTGTGGTAAGTGACTTTAGCCTTTGTTTCCCAAGAAAAGTAAAAAGTACATATACAAAAATCTTGTTTATACGAGTTGATTAGAAAATATGTTTAAATTGCATATTTCACTTTTCTGGCTTCCTCAAGGAAATCATAACCCAAATTTGACAATATGAACAATATAAAGACAAAGTAAGCAATATATACAACTCCGTTCTAAATTGAAACTGCCTTAAAGCACAAAACAAATGGTTTCCTTTATTGTGTGTCTGACTTGGCTGTGCTAGCTAGCACACACAGCTTGGGCTATATGCCCCCAAGATCATAACCTCATGCCTTTTCCCACACACAAAATCTCAATACTATTGGTAACATTCAGCTTAGAAACATAAAAGATATTTTACAGACATTCTCTTTTTCCTCATCAACTCATCTGTAATACTGAGTGATCTATCACAGAAACAACTGAATATTACATGTTCTCACTCATAAATGAACCTTGAACAATTATCATAATACTATAAGAAAAGGTTTGCTAGTAGTGGGAAATTTCTGGGGAGGGGGCAGGATTGGCAGTACGGGGATACGGCCAGGGGAGGGGGGGCACACCTCATCAACAAAGGTACCTGCACAATGAACACTTGTATACTTCACCCTGAATTGTACCCCACATCTTTAAAATTAAAAATTCAAAAAAGAAAGAAAATGGAATGAAAAGCAATGTATATCACTTGTACACTTAATCCTGGATTGTGCCCCACATCTTTAAAATAAAATACATTTTTTTAAAAGAAAGAAAGAAGGAATATTTTTGGTCAGATGGCTCATGCCTGTAATCCCTGCACTTTGAGAGGCCGAGGTGGGCAGATTGCTTGAGCCCAGTAGTTGAGACCAGCCTGGACAACATAGCAAAATCTTGTCTCTACAAAAAAAATTAAAAAGTTTGCCAGGCGTGGTAATGCATGCCTGTAGTCCCAACTACTCAGAGGCTGAGGCCAGGAATGGCCTGATCCCAGGAAATGGAGGCTGTCATGAACCATGACCATTGTGATCATGCCACTGTACTCCAACCTGGGTGACAGAGTGAAACTCCCCAATTCAAAAAAAAAAAGAATATTTTTATTTTATTTAATTAAGGTATGCTTTAAATTTTGTATCAGCAAAGAGTCAAACTTAAAATATGCATTATAAAATTTCGATTGAATAAATCTAGACTTTTTTCAAATAATGTTGAGATTATAACTTCCTACCTATATTAAACCAGTGTAAGCACTATCTATATATCTTACGTTCAGTTCATGAGCCTTTGCAGATAACATTTTCTAAATGGAAAATAATATAGCACACAATAGGCATTTAAGAATTTCTCATATATTAAATTGTATTAAAAATGAAATGCTATGTGCTAGAATGCATATATATTTATTTAAATTTGAAACAACAGAAAATTTCTGTATTTGTGTTTGTGTGTGTAAGAAATAGAAAGAAACCATTCTTAGAAGATCTTCAGTGAACGCAAACTTATTCTCCTGTTTTTACATATACAGAGTTCACTAAAGTCATCCCATCATAAAAAAGACACGTCTCACAAATCATTTTAAAACTGTGGAATTTCACATCCTCTTTTAGTGGCTCTGAGCTGCACTCATTGCCAAGGTCACTGTGGTTACCGAAGCCTTGCTTTTCCAGGATTGAAAATATTTTGTTACTCAAAACACATGGTGCATTATTTACATACATATAAATAAATTATATTTATCATATAATTTAGATAAAGAGAGCTTAGGCCAAAATCAAAATAAAAAACAGGTTATTTGCACTTGAAGCAACATATCTTTGAAAAGTCCGAGGGTATTTATAGAATGGCCCTCACACTGCCGTAATAGCCTTGACTCTATCACTCTCTCTTGAGAGTTTTTAACTTTGTTTTTCCAATTTCCAACTGTCATAATCATTTGTGCTCCTATAACAGAACAGCATGGGCTGGGTAATTTATAAAGAACAGAAAAGTATTTCTTTACATTTCTGGAGGCTGGGAAGTACAAGATCACAGCAATGGCATCTGGCAAGGGCCTTCTTGCTGTGTCCTCACATGACAGAAGGCAGAAGGGCGAGAGAGATGAAGATTGTGTTTTCACATGGAAGAGCAAAAAAGAAGCAAACCTATATACTACATGCCCATTTTATAATGGCATTAATTCATTCGTGAGGGTAGAGCCCTCATGACGTAAACATCTCTCAAAAGGCCTCACCTCCCAAATTGGTTGCATTGGAAATTAAGTTTCCAACACATACGTTTAGGAAGGGAGACATTTAAACCATAGCACCAACTTTGCGATTTGTATCTCCTACATAAGAGAGAAGATTCTGTGAAGTTATTTAAATATGTAAGGAATGAGGAATAAATGTAATAAGCACAAAATATTAAGAAAGGTGGTCTGCCACTAAAATTAGGCCAAATTTTTATGTTATTGTAACGCTACTTAACTATCCCAGACCATAGAGAAAGATGAAAGCCTTCCCAATTCGTTTTATGAAGACAGTATGAATTTATTACCAAAACCTGTAAACTATACTCCAAAACAAACTAAAATTGAATGTGTAATTGAATTACATATCTCTAAATGGCATTCGCCACCCATCATATATTCATATGTAAATAAACAACCAACAACCTTAAATTCAAACTTTGCCCTGCTTAGATATGACCATTCCTTTCCATACCTCAACTGAATCTCTATCCTTCATGCTTCGACCAGATCAAATGTCGAAGACCAGTTCTGACCTGGAGTATTAGTTAGAAAGACTGGATTTTTTCAGCAACTCAACATCGAGTCACTAGTGCAGTCTTGCACTTTTGTCCTGATTCTGAGATTTGAGTTTTGGCTCTGTTACCTGTGCTTGAATCTCTTACTTGATCATCTGCTAGCTCTGGCCAACATCAATCCGATAGAAAGTAGATCTGAACCAGATGCCCTTTGCTTGGCAAAGACCCCATAACTGTTGGTCCTAATTCTGTAGCTAACTGCCTCTGACTCACCTTTCAGGTGGGACACCTGGATGCTGACTTGTCTGAATGGGTTCATGTCAGGACTATTACTGTCTTCACTCTGCTGGACTGGACAACTTCTCAGAATATAGAATTGAAACTGTCCCTTCTCTATCTGAGCAATCCTCATGGTTGTTTTGGTTCTGGGTATCAGTCTCACCAGGTCTGACTCTTTTTGACTACCTGTAACCAAGCAGTGCCTGACAGTGGCAGACCTTGCTTATGCATTGCCTCCATCTCCTTATCTACTAATCTTTGTTTGTGTCCCCAGAACAACATGCTAAAAAAAGAACACTAATATGACACTACTATCAATAAATGAGTTTTCCCACGGAAAAACACACATGCATACACACATACACAAGCAGATAAACACATTCAGAGATACACACATGGAAGACGAGATGATAATTAGCCTATACTTTCCTAAATGAGTAGAATTACATAGCTTTCAATAGTATCTAAGGTCGTTTCTTGTATCTAGTAGCTTAGCAAATGCTTATTCAGTGATTTATGAAGTATATGCTCAATTTCAGTCATGATCTTGTTTTCTACATCCTACTTATACTTTCTAATGAGATGTCTAATCAAGTGTTTTTTCACTACAAAGTCTTTCCTATTATACTTTCTTTCCCCTCAGGAGTGAAGCTTTCTGGGCGAAGTTACTAAGAAAATCTTAACACCTATTTTGGTCCCACTGTTAAAACTAAAATGCCTTAAGAACATTAATGCAGTTCGTGAAAAACTGTTAGAGCAACCACATTTTATCCAATATGCATGTTTCCAAATGCATTTGAATACATACTAACTAGTGTTGGTAACATCTGCCCTCAGATTAATAGGCACAATGAGTTTATTCAACACCAAGAAATCACTTATCCCTTTATTTAGAGGAGTCAGAAAAAAAGTTTTAAGGCAATAGATGCCAGAGAATTGGTATGGCACATACAAGGAATGCTTCTGTTTGAAATATTGTAGTATCACCTGGAGGGGAGATGTGCAAAATTCTAAATGCTACTTTATTGAGGTGGGCAGCAATATAGTTTCTCAAACTGTTATTTTGCTTTTCAGCATCATTAGTGGTACATTTGAAACACATTGCATTACAATGTAACACGTGGCCTGTCTGAATCAAATGTCACCTCTCGTTCCCCAATCACCCACATGTATATGTTCGCCCATCCACACTTGCTTATTGAGACTAACCCATCATGTCTTACCATGACTGCCCTCTCAAGCTGCTCCTGAGACCCCATTTCTCAAAGCACTCTTCCTATTTTGTTCCTTTTCAACTGTTTCCTTTTTTCCCTGCGCTCAGCTTCCCCCACCCCCATTCATACTCTCTCCCTCTTTCATCCCTATGCTACCTTGTTCCCACTGCAAACCCTATTTCTCAATGTTAAGAGAAGAAGGACAAAAGCAATTTGACTTTCAAACCTATAAGTAGGTCCTTTGCTTTAAAATCTTAACCAAATGAAAATCTATTGCCCTGGATCAGGCACAGTGGCTCATGCCTGTAATCCCAGAAATTTGGGAGGCAGAGGCAGAGGATTACCTGAATCCAGCGGTTCGATTCGAGACCAGCCTGGACAACTTGGCGAGACCTCATCTCTACAAAACAATCAAAAAATTAGCCAGGTATAGTGGTGCATGCCTGTAGTCCCACCTAGTCGAAAGGCTGAGGCAGAACGATCGCCTGAGTCCAGCAAGTAGAGACTGCAGTAGTCATGAGCGTGCCACTGCACTAGAGCCCTGGGTGACAGAGATTCCAACTTAAAAAAAAAAGAAAAAAGAGAATAAAAACAGAAAGAAAAGAAATGAAAGAAAATCTATTGCCCTCACTCAAGCCAAAAGCCATTCTAGATTTACATTTATTGAAGTTACATGGGCAACATCCTTGGGTCCCCTCCCACTATGAGAGCTTTTCTGTCCTCTTAATAAATCCTGCTTTAAATAAACAAACAAACAAACAAACAAATAAATAAATAAAGCTACACGTGCACCAAGAAATGTTTCTTTGTCTCTGCCTCTCTACTTTGATTGCTAGACAATTATGAAGAATCTCAGAGAGTAATAGTATCAAACTAAAAAGGTCATATGAGAATTAAATGACATTTTGTCAATGTGCTTTACTCTAATCAATATAATGTATTAGTCTGGTTTAACTAGGCCTTTCCATAACAGTCTCTTGTTTCAAGACAAAATGGTATAAGTTTGAAATTATTTGCATAATTCTGGCCCAACATTTGTAAATACTTACATTTAGTCAGAATATGGTTTTTATATTAAAAAGTCATCTATTGTCCTCATAACAGACTTCATGCCATATTCAGAAAAGACTCAATCATAATTATAAACATAAATAAACACAATTGTTTTAATGTCATATGTTTCACTAAAATAACAACTAATGGATCAAATTAGCAACCTCTAAATATACAATTCAAATAAATGTTGGAATTCAGACTCTTCTTATCCACGGGCTTTTTGCCATAACAGTAATTCTATGGGCAGAGTTAATTATCTTTATTTGAATTTGATACCATTTATCAAATAGCAAATTCATGAGTAACAACTTCAAAACTATTGTTACTAAGAAAACAGTTCTCAATAAGGTAGGCAGTTAAATTTTAAATATTAAAGCAATTGCTTTTGTAAATGTTTATTAGCAATGGTTTCACTTGAAAAAATATTTACAAAAAGATTCCATTCAAAATGCCAGCTGCAAAAATTAAAAAAAAAAAAAAAAAAAGCAACTAACACAACAAAAACTTCCAGGCAAAATAAACAACAAAAATGAAGAAGAGACTGGGAGGAGGAGGAGATGGAAGAGAAGAGGAAGAAAAGAAAGAAAGGATACATGAAAATGATTTTTCAAAGAATGAATCTTAATTTTATCTAGCACAGTAATTTTACAAAGGAAGAAATCATCTTCTAAGCAATCAAAACATAATGTAAGGCTACATTAATTAAGACTGATGATGATTAAGAAATAGACAAATAATAGAATAGAACAGACATTAGCCAATTAAATGCTTATATAACAACTTAGTATATTTTTAAAGTGACATTTCAAAATCCACAGGGGAAATGGACTATGCAGTAAGTGAAGTTATTAAAACAACCCTCTATCTAGGTTAAAAAAAAAAAAAGAAGAAGAAGAAAGAAAGAAAGAGAAGCTTACCCTATTCATACTGTTTGCAAAGAATATTTTACAGATAAATTAAACAACTTAACATAAATATTTTAAAAATAGGAAATAGTATAATAAAGTTATTTCTATAATCTCCCTAATCAAGACATACAACCCAAAATCATAGTGCAAAGAGAAGATAATTTTTAATTCTTTAAACTTTTCTTTTGAACAAACTATAAACTGATGTGGCAAATATATTTAAAGATGGATCCTTAAGATGTATACTGTATCATTAGTTCTATCAGCCAAAAATTAGGGATAATATAAACATAATAATACTCAATATAGCATATTATCTGTCATTAATAGAGTGGAGTACATATTCATATACCTCATAGGATTATGTTCCTGTTATATTGTTGAGTAAGAACAGAAAATTACAAAATGTCTTAGCACGACCCAATGTCCATGAGAAAAGCAATACACACACACACACACACACACACACACACACACACATGTGCATGTGCATGCATGCTCAGAAAATTTTTATAAAAATAGATACAGTAAGCTATAAACTAATTATTAATACTGTGATCTTTAGTGACTGAAATTGTGAGACAGAGAAGTTTCATTTTGTATATTTTCCATGCTTCTCAATTACTTTGATGTGTTTTTTAATACAAGCATATACCATGTGTGTAATATTCCTTAAATAAAGTTTATTTTTTAGACTAGTTTTAGATTTGTGGAAAAATTGAAAGATCACACACAATCCCCATAACCCACGCCCAGCTTCTTCTTACATACATTAGTATGATACATTTGCCAAAACTAATGAATCAATGTTAATACATTACTATTAAATAAATTACAGTTTTTCAGGTTTCTTTATTCTCTGCCTAATGTCCTATTTCTTTTCCAGGATCCCATTTAGGATGCCACATGGCATTTAATGGTCATGTCTCCTTAGCTGTGACAGTTTCTTAGACTTTTCTCATTTTCGATGACCTGGACAGTTAAGAGAAATAATGGCAGGGTATTTGTAGGATACCCCTGTATTGGAATTTATTTAAGTCTTTCTCACAATAAGACTGGGGTTTGAATTTTGGAGAAGACTATGACGGTTAAGTGTCATTTTCATCATGTTATTTTAAGAGTAAATGCTATCAACATGATTTATGACCAGTGATGTTGACCTTGATCAACTAGCTGAAGTACCATTTGTTGAGTTACTCTGCTGTAAAGTCTGCCAACCCAACCCTTTTTCCACACTGCACTTTTTGAGAGGAAGTCACTAGGCACAGACCATACTTGAGTGGGAATTAATGCTTCCCTGTTTTAGGGTGACATATTTATATAACTATTTGGAATTCATCTACACAGAAGATTAATTATTAATTTATTCAATCACTTATTTATGCAAGTACAGAATCATGAATATTTATTTTATACTTTGGGTTATAATTATACCAAACTACTATATTTATTTTATTGCTCAAATTGTTCTAGTTTTGGCCATTGGGATCTCTCTCAATTGATTCCTGTACTTTTTTCACATACCTCCACCCAATGGGTTCTGCTTTCTTTTGTTTTTGATTAATTTCTTACTTCCTGGCACTATAAGATGCTCTAGGCTTATTTTGTGTATTTTCTTCCCCAGTCCTAGAATCAACCATTTTTCCAAGGAGTCCTGGTTCCATTTATTGGAGAATGGTATTAGAGACAAAGATCTGGGCACTAAGTATGTTTTCTACCCCAGCACTTTTGATTTTAGGCCTCTAGACTGACAGAATAAAGAAATGTGTGTAGGTATGCTAACCTCCTTAGATACAGATATCTATAAATATTTCTACTTTTATCTACCTTGATCTATATATACATGAATACCTATAGCCAAACATGAATTTATACTGACTGTCTTCAATTCTAAGCCATTATTACACAGGTGAGCCTCTTCCTCTTGAGTATCTGTCAATTCCCACTCTAAGAGTGAGCAGTCTGGCTTCTGCCATCTGCCCTTCATGTACTTAATTTTTCAATCACACTGCACAGATATATATCGGTATCGGAATTCTTTACTTGTACTCCCATGGGAAACAACTTTGTCAACCAGAGTACAGTGCTCATGTGCAGTTTCTTTTATTTTTAGTCTTCCAGACTGTACTCATTTCCAAAGTCAGCATCTTTTACCCTCACTCTCTCCAATGAGATTTTTTTAACCTTGTAGTAGACTTATATGCCCTTTACAATCTCCCTTCCTTTCTGGAATCCTTCCATTTCCTAAATAAGTTTTTTAGAAATTTTATACATTAAGGCTCACTCTTTCTGTAGTAAAGCTCTATGAGTTTTGACAAATGTAGAATGTTATGTATCTACCACTACACTATCATACACCATAATTTTACTACCCTAAAAATCCCCTTTGCTTTACTTGGTCATTCCTTCTCCTTCCCCCCAAACCTCAGGCAACCACTGATTAGTTTATTGTTTCTATAATGTTGACTTTTTCAGAATGTCATCTAATTGGAATTATACATTATATAGGTTTCTCTGACTGGCTTATCTCACTTGGGGAAAAAAAAACTCTAAAACAAATAATTAAGATACAATTGACTTAAAGTTTAGTAAAAGAAATAAATATCAAGTGAAACTCTGTCTCTACAAAAAAACATTTAAAAATCAGGCGGTCATGGGTGTTGTATACCCATAGTTCCAGCTACTCGGGAAGCTGAGGTGGGAGGATTTCTTGAGCACAGGATTTAGCTACAGTGAGCTATGATTGTACCACTAACACTACAGCCTGGGTGACAGAACAAGACCCTGTCTCTAAGAGAGAAAAAGGGAGAGAGGGAGGAAGGGAGGAAAGAAAGAAAGGAAGGAAGGGGAAAAAAGAAAATGAGAGAGAGAGAGAAAGAAAGATCCAATATAGATTAAAATTCATAAGCTTCAAGTTTAAGTTACATAATCTTTATAGCACTCAGAGGCACTAGAATGGGATAGGAAATACCCAACAAGCATCCTTCATGAAAGAGTTCTTAATTCCAAGTCCTGTAAATCAAGGCAGCCAGTAGGAATACACTGGTCAGTCTTAATTACTGGGATGGCTGGTCTAACAGGGAGCGGCAACTTCTAAAGAAACTAGGATTTATCCACAGTTAGAATTCAAACCATTTTAGGAATATGGTTAAGAGAGTAATTTTATTCTAAATTTGTTTTTTCAATACCAGACCTTTTAAGAGACCATATTATGTTTAAAAACCAAATACCCATAGGTATGATGCAGTCAAAAATATCCTCCGCATGGCTTAATAGTGTACTATTTAAAGTGCAAAAATTATACCACACGAAGCATGAAAAAGAAATGTAATGATCACGCGGTTAAAGGGAATGTATCTACTTAAGGACAAACAATTGTTCTTTTAAAATGTCATTTAAACAACTGTAAGTAAAAGCATATTTGAAACATTAAAATATTTTTTATTGTTAAACTAAAATCTTTAGGTAGAAAAATCTTGTTTAACTCTGATACTTTTATGGAGATAGAAAAAAATACATCCTTATGAATTATTCAAATAGAAGAGGAGACGGTATTTTGATTTTAGACTTCGAGGTACTGCTCAACCTCCAATTCTGAGTCAACTACTTGTTGTATTGTGGTGGCCTTGTTTCTTGCCAAAGCCAGGAAGTCCTGAACCAGAAATCTTCCAAGAAAGCCTATTCTTTTGCGATATTTAATCTGGTCTTTTTGGCAAGTAAAAACTAAGAATAATTTTGGATAGGGCTTCTGAACATTTTGGCTGCTTATCTAAACTGAATGAAACCAAATTGCTGAAGGCCTTTGTACCTTTTTAAAAAACACTTCTTGTGGAAGAAGAAGATTATATTAATTCTTTTAAAACTAAATCAGAGAAGTTTATAGGTTCTACTTATGTCTTCTTGATTCGGGCAAGAAAATTCAATGTTTTTTTCTTTGTTATCTGAGTATAATGAGAAATAATTATCTATGGGCATATTTTTCTCAACTTCTGTAAGATGCCTTGACTAAAACCATATCACTTTTTTAAATGATACCACTAGGGATCATGTAAATTTGAAAGATTTAGGGAAATAAGTATGCAAGAACCTAGAAAGTTGTCAGATTATCTAAGATTTTGTTCAGTTGAGACCTTTAGAAATTATTTAGCCAATGGAGTGGAGAGGATTTTCTACAGTGATTCACATTTTCCAGCTACAAATGGGCAGATATTTTGAAAAATTATAACATGATAAAAGTGAGAATACAAGGAAATGGACATCTATACATTGTTGGTGAGAGAACAATTTTCAGAATATTTTAGTAATAAAAATAAAAACCATTAAGTCATGCATACCTTCAACTCCATAATTCTATTTCTACTCAGAAAATGGGTCCAAGGATTTAGCTACAAGGATATTAATCACATCATTTACAATGGCAATATCAGAAATATTGAAATGGTCAACAATATAAATCACTTGATTTTAATAAATAAAAATAACTAACATAAATGAGCTTTCTAAATCTTTTAACTTTTCCAATAGCCTTTGGGTAAATGCTATTGTTATCTCAACTGAGTAAATTTATGTGCAGAGATTAAATAATCTATTTGAGTTCATACCCCTGATAAACCTTAGAGCTGAGATTTGTACCTGAGCTATCCAGTTCCAGAGTCCATATTCTTAATCCCAGCGATCTATGGTTATGGCTACTTGCTACGGAGATCCTACTATGTCCATCCAACTAAGTATATTACAAATAGTATTAACCTTTCTAGCTCTCACAACACTATAAAGTGGGCACTAATTATCTCTCTCTCATAGGTAAATAAGTTGGGATCATTCTTAGCAATGGGAATATTTCTTCCAAGCTTGTTTGCTGCCATTCTCCCTAACACCTATTCGTGCTTTTCCAATTAAAGAATGATCTGTGAAGTGTGGGACACTCAGAAATCTATTCCTTTTCGGTACTCACCTGAAACAAAGATAATACTCATTGTTGACACTTCATTTAAAAAAGAAAGAAAGAGAAAGGAAGAAAGGGAGGGAGGGAAGGAGGGAGGGAGGGAGGGAGTAAGGAAACATAAGTCTTTTTCCTCCTTCAGATCTGGGGAGATGCATGAAGTAGATGTCTTTCCTTGATTCATTTTAAAATCATTTTAGAATCTTTGTTTTAAGGAAGTGGTCTTTTCTGTCTTCATTAAAGATGAAATTCATTAAAGATGGGAAAGGGGGTATTAATTTTTATTCATATTGGTATGTTTCAGTTAGATAAATAAAGTCACGGTGACTTTTATGGCATATTTCACTAGTTAACATCTATATATTGCTTTTGAAATAAAAATTTAATATTGAATTTATGTTTCCTTTTAAAGAAAATGTACCTGAAAGTAGAATTGAAGAACTTCTTGACTTAGGAACTAACCTCTGTCTGAAGCTCCATAATATTTTTAATGACAGCTGGTCAGCTATGCAATTGTAGTATAATAGCATCACATTTGATAACTTAATATTGTGCTTTTTGGCCCAGTTATTTATTTCATTTCTTTAATTTGTTAACTTAATCCTCTTTAGGAATTTTTTTTTGGGGGGGGTAATTTCTGCCTCTGAAAAAAGATTATACAGCAGAATTTTTAAAAAGAGAACTCCTATCACTCTCCTACTCAAATTTTATCTCGAGTCCATTTCAGCTGACTGACTCTGATCAGAGTTTGCTGCTTATTAAAAGTGTTAGATTTTTTTGTAACTTACAGCAGAGTCAGGTATAATAAAAAAGTTTTGCAACTCAAAACATCTTGAGAAACAAAAAGTAAAGCCTTGAATGACCCCTTCCATAACAAAGTGAATGAATAAATAATCAATTGAGAGGATTCTCGGACTGAAACTAAAAGGGAAGAATGAGAATTGAAGATGAAGCTGGATAGGTGCTATGTTAAGAATCTCTGAAGAGGAATCTTGTGACCTGCCTCCAATCCAAGGACCAGGGAGGGCATGAGAGGCAGGGTTAATGAGCTGGTGGGATAGATAGAATTAAACACCCCATACAAATATTGTATAGTTTGAGTAAAGGATGTGATTATCATATTGAGCAAACATCAGAATCACCTGGTGAGCTTGTTAAGCCAGAGAATTTTACATGAACACCAGGGATTCTAAGTTAATAAAGTCAGCCTAAAATCTACATTTCTAACAAGTCACAGCAGGTGTGGATATGCTGGTTTGGGCATACTTTTAAACCACTGGTAGAAATGACTTGTCTTTATTTCCTGAGTATCTGATCTCATGGCTTAGTCCCTGACATGTCCATCCACCATGTTACTACAAGAGTGATCATCCTAAAATGAAAATCAGGTTATGCCGGGCTCGGTGGCTCAGCCTATAATCCCGCACCTCTGGGAGGCTGAAGTGAGTGGATTGCCCGAGCCCGCGGGTTCGTGACACACCTGGGCAAGTTGGCGAGACCTCATCTCTACAATAAATCAAAAAATTAGCCGGGCGCCTGTAGTTCCAGCTACTTGGAAGGCTGAGGCGGAAGGATCGCAGGAGCCCATCAGGTCGAGGCTGTGGTGGCCGGGAGCGGCCACTGCACTCTAATCTGAGCGACAGAGTGAGACTCCAACTCAAAAAAAAAGAAAAGAAAAGAAAAGAAAATCAGGTTATAACCCTTTCCTTTATAGAGAACTTTGTTGACTTTTTGGTGAAACCTCAGCATACAAGTCTTGCCATGCTTTGATGCCTGTGTATCTGCTTTATCTTCCATGGCCTTCCCACATAGACCCCTTCCTCTGACCACATCAGTTTACAAGACACATGATATTGTTTTACCCCATACTTTTGTATAACTTGGTGTGCTGAATATTGCCCATTTACCCCCCCAGCTCTTCTTTCTGTCCTTCCCCATCTTGCTCTGGGTTCCAGGAGGCCATCCCGGAGTGGTATGAGTGAATCACTGGAGTCCTTTCTCCTTTGGTTTCCAATTGGCTTTTATGAATGAAAGATCCAGGAAAGAAAGCAAAGAATGACACTGGGTGTGTATCCTTCAGGTTCCCTCTCTGCCCTGTCACTGTAGATCAACTTCCTCCCTAATGAAGTGCTGTGATGTTGTGTGGCCCTCTCCAGCCTCACATAATTGTTTTGTTTTTGTTTTGTTTTTTGCCTTACCCTTTAAGCCTAGAGATGGTAACACTTCCATCGCTTTTAGCCCTGGATTCCTGCAAATTCCTTGTTGTTTCCTGAAATGTGCTCGCTTTTTTATAAATAGTATTTTCATTAGTCTCATCAAATTAGTATTTTTAGTGTACCAGATGTTTTCTGCTGGTATCCCAATATAGCAGGATAAGTAGCAAGACAAGTTGCTTCCCCCACATCCAATATGTCTAGGATGAGAAGGTCTGCCAAAGGCCCAACTGAGTTTTTTGCAGTCTTCAAATTGAAAGCTGCCTATGTCTCTCTTAAGAATGTGAGAATAGTATTAGAAACTGGAGGAAAGAGGATGCTTATTATGCAGTTGCAAAAAGTTTAGCAACACGGCTACCTGTACTGCATACGTATATCATTTGGAACCACAGATACAAGCAAGTCACCCCAGGTGCAAATGATAACTGGCCATTCTGAGCCACCAGACAGAATGCAAATCCCACTGGTTAACTATTCTTTCAAGTAGCTAAGGCTACAGCATGTTGGTGAAATTTGGGTCACTGTTTGTTGTTTTGTACAAATAAAGGTGAAGACTGAGAATTCATGTCCACAGAAATTTAATATCCCAAAGGAAAACACAGATTTGACTAGATCGAAATTGAATTCTCATTCTCTATCTCATTGAATGAAATCATCATCCATGTTCTTAGTCACCACTTAGTCCCTTCTCGACACACACACACACACACACACACACACTCAACCAGTTACTGGATATCATAGATGCTGTCTCCTTAATAACTCTCTCCCTTCACTCATGTCTCAGTGAAATTCTTTTTGCCTAGATTATTGCAAACCTGACTGATCTCATGACTTAGTTCCTGACATGTCCGTCTGCCATGTTACTACAAGAATGATCACCCTAAAAGGAAAATCAAGCTATAGCCCTTTCCTTTACAGAGAACTTTGTTGGCTTTTTGGCAAAACCTCAGCACACAAGTCTTGCCCTACTTTGATGCCTGACTGTGTATCTGCTGTATCTTCCACGGCCTTCTCATATAGACCCTTTCCTCTGACCATATCAGTTTACAAGACACATCATAATGTTTTACCCCATGCTTTCATGTATATGCACAATGTTGGTTGCTCTTCTTTTACTTATCTGGCTGGCTGATTCCTTTTTATATTTAAACTGTACAAATGCAATATACCTGACTCATATGGTATATGTGATGTTGGTCAAATTACTTAAAACCTCTGAACATATATTTTCTTATAAGTGAATGAAGATCATAGTAGTCCCTGTTCTCTGGGTATGAAGTAAGGATTAAATGAGATACTGCTTGAAAAGAGTTCATCAGAGTGTCTAACGTTATATCATTGTTTTTATGTGTTTGCACAGCACAGCACCACATGAAGAAATTTCTTTTCAGCACACTATGACCTTGTGTAAAGAGAAATGAGGTTAGCATGCTAGCATCCTGGAATATCACTTGAAACCTCAGACACGTACATGTCTCGTCAGGTGTAAACAACACAGGCAGTCTTCTCAACTGGCCACTCTGAGCCATCAGACAGAATGCAAACCCCTCTAGTCAACTAAGTACTCTCAGATACTCTTCCTCCCGTATTTTTCCTTCATCCTTTTCAATGTGCCTTTTGAAAACATTTTCTTACTAAAATTAATTCTACATTCCTATATTCCAAAACTCTGCCTCTATAGTCTTGTATTATACTAAAATCTTGCTTATACCCCAAAGCTTTTTGAAATGATGGGTGTTCATTTTCCTACAGTGTGTATCAAAACATCACAAAGACAATATTTGCATTCTCCTCTCCCCCTGTTTCTGTGACTACTTCTAGGCTATGAAAAGCAAACTTCCTTTAAATTTCTGAAATTTCCTCACAATATGCCTAGTCTTTTTGGAAAGAGGCTGATTCTGATCTCATTTTCATACCTTATCTTTTGTTATAATTTTAAAAAACACATGTAGCCTTTATTTAAAATTTGTATTATGTGAAGTTCGCATTGGTCGATTCCCGATGTTTTCTGTGACCTGCTAATTTTTCCTATAATGTTGTAGGTTGTTTCCTTGAGTGTGTTTGTCATCTGATTTACGACCTTATCTTCAGAGAGCATTGAGAATATATCTTCCTCCAAAGTTTTGTTGTGTCTACTTTACTATAAAATTATACAGTTATCATAAAATTATTATACAAAAACAGTTCCACAGTTTTGGCTTTCAGACTGTATAGCAAGGATGAATTCTAATTTCAAAATCAGAGCAGAAGACTCGTGTATTCAAGCAACCAAGAAGAATCATCTCCCATCCTGACCCCAGGGCAAGACAGACAAGCACCCATATCATCTCTTTGTGCTGACAGGAAGTTTGTTTCATTTCACTGAGGTTATAGTCCTGGCTTTAGGCAGAATGCTCAGAACTTCTATCTCAACATAACTCAAAGCTTAATATTCCTATTTCTAAGAATCTGTAAAAACCAAGTTCTTGGCTACTAAGATTGAAAAACACTCCCTGGCAACCCTAACATAAATTCCCTTTTACTGCTCTGGTTTTCATTTTCCTCTTGTGTTCTAGCTTCCAGAGATTTCTTTTACATATCTACATATGCATAGATGTGTGCTTGTATGTATGTACATATATGTGTATGTTTGTACACTTGAAATCAAGCTCATTTAGACATTTAAATGGATATTTACTGTGTTGTATCCAGCATTTCCAGGTGACACAAAAGGATTTTCAGTTTGTCTAATCTACCATGTTGCCAGAAATTTTTCTGGTCTATTTCACCTGTCTTTTCACTTTTTTTATTTTGTTTTATTTTTAATTTTTTTGAGTTGGAGTCTCACTCTGTCACCCAGGCTGGAGTGCAGTAGCACACTCATGGCCAACCCAATGTCGACCTGCTGGGCTCCGGTGATCCTTCCGCCTCAACCTTCCAAGTAGCCGGAACTACAGGCACGTGCTACCACGCCTGGTTAGTTTTTCATTTATTGTAGAGATGAGGTCTTGCCAAGTTGTCCAGGCTGGTCTCAAATCCACGGGCTCAGGCAATCCACTCTCCTCGGCCTCCCAAAGTGCTGGGATTACAGACTGAGCCACCGAGTCCAGCCTCTTTTCATTTTATAATTTCTGCTTACTTTTAACTTCACCTTATCCAGAGTTTTGACTTTTCATGGTCACTGCTAAGAACTATATTCTCTTTGCCACCTGAATATCATAATTTATGAATATTTCATATTGATATGCCCAAGAGGAAGGAGAGTTTGTCATCGCTATGCCCAAGAGTATCAATATGCCCAAGAGAAAGGAGAGTTTGTCATTGCTAATAAACATCCTTTCTTAAAAAGAGCTTTGCGTACCAGGTCTTCTTCATGGGCCACTGGTCAGACCGTGGATTGGCTGCCCTTCTGTTAATAACTTACCACTTGGCATAGCCAGCTACAGTCACAACAGTGGGATTATTCGTGCACAGAATGAATGCCGTCTCAGTTGGTTCTGTCGACGATGCACTTCTCTTATATAGTAAGTCTATTTATGAAAGTGATATGCCCAAGAGGCATACTACCTATATAGTACCTTCCTCTGCCATTGGAAAATCCAGGTACATGACTTATACACCCAAGAAGTCCTAAGTCAGTACAATACAGGTGTTTATTCTGCTTCTATCTATTCCAGTCTGTTCTCTCAGGTTTTTTCCTCCTTCCATTCCCATATACACCTTAGTCTTTCTCCTCCCACTCCCATTTCAACCTAGCCAAAGACCCCCCTGAGTAGAATTTTCTCCAACTCCAGTAGGTTTCTACAAATGGTACAATTATGTTGTCATAGATTCCCAGATCATACAGCTAGAAAGCATCTCAGAAACCACTTCTATGAAAAATTTGAAACAGGTTGCCTTTAGGTGGTTGCTTCCAGGGCCAGATAGCATCGTTCAACCATGGTTTTCTGATGCATGTCTGTTACAATTGTGAGATAATTATAAATACTTTATTATTAATAATAAATATATAATACTTAGTGTTTTGCTTCTTATTTCATAATGTCAATTTCATTGTGATCATTTGCATTCAGAGTGAAACTTGTAAGATGGATTTATAAGTAATATATCAGTGAAATATCTTTGGTTGAAAACTACAAACATAGAATGTATTGGAAGGAAATCGAGTAGAGAGGGACTCAAAATGTTTCAGAGGATGAAGAACAAGTCTTCAGAATACAAAGAAAGCAAGTTAGTTCCCCAAGCTAGGATGCAGTAACCACCACCATAGTTTCACAGCTGGGAAAGGCTAGTGAGGACCCCACAATCATGAGAGAGGAAATCTAGTCATTAATATCTATTTGTTCTCCTGCCCAATATTAAAATTATAAAGTAAAGAGTATAGCCTGGCATGGTGGCTCATGCCTGTAATCTCAACATGTTAGGAGGCCAAGGCAGGAGAATTTCTTAAGACCAGGAGTTTGAGACTAACCTGGGCAACACAGTGAGACCTTGTCTCTACAGAAAATCAAAAAAATTAGCCAGGCATTGTGACGCATGCTTGTAGTCCCAGCTACTTGAGAGGCTGAGGCGGAAAGATCATCTGAGCCCAGGAGGTTGAAGCTGTGATGAGCCACGATAGTGCCACTGCACTCCTGCATGGGAAATGAAGAGAGACCCCAATTCAAAAGGAAAAAGAAAGAAGAGAGTCGGATTGGTCCAGACTCATCCTTGTCTAGAGGAAATAGACCGCACAGGGTGCCTAGGACGTAGGCTTTCCCCTCATAGCGAGAATGTTCTCTGCCTTGGTCACATAGCTCTGCAGCCATTTTTCTTTTGTCTGATTATAACAGTAATGAATCTGTTAAAAAAGAGAAAAATAAATGCTTGGCAATGCAATAAAATAAAACATGATGCATATATAGCAGTGTAAGCAATGCTTCTCTGTCCGACATTTTCTTTCTCACTGGGAAGAGCAGATGGAGAGTTACAAAACTGTAGGAACCAAGGGAGTTGTACAAAGCCTAAGTATCAATTTTCTTAGAAACTGTCAGTGCTTTGAAAAAAAAAATGATGCATGGAATGCAGATAGACCCTGATTCTATTGCAGAAGCAAAGCTAATGAGAATAATGTATATGCCCTGTAAATATCCCTAAATCAGCTAATGAAAACCTACCACTTGTTATAGAACAGAAAGGAAAATAAGATGCTTACTCCCACCTCCACAGTTTCCTTTGTTTACCCCTGATTCCTGGGGGTGTTTTCAGTCCTTCCTCTTGTTTCTTCATGCTCTGTACTCACTGTATGAATGTCATGACTAGATGGTGCAGAAGCAGGGTTGCCAGAGTGGGCTGGCACAAGAGATCATTCTTGAAGTGCCACTGGGCATGGTGTGCAGACAATTCCAGACTCTTCCTTGCCTTCACAACTTTTGGTAACAGGTGCAGCATATGAACTTCTGCCACTGTCTTCCTTAAATGCACACAAATAAAACGTTACCATGTCTTGGATGCCTACTTCCATGAATCATATTTTGTGTACATGACTCTGCAACTGGGAATTAGTCATTTAGACTTAATTAGTCTCTTCAGAACAGAAAATGCTTGGGCCATAATTTAATATCCAGATATAATTTACATAGCCAGACAACTAAAAGCTGCCCATTTAGACGCTCAGCCAGCAACAACAAATATATATTGTCTTGCACTCTGCCATCGAAACCCCAAATGAACCCCAAGAGTCATGTGTTGAAACTGGCTCCTCTCCTGCATTTGTGAGGGCAGTCAGAATTAAGGACTGACTTTTAGCAATGCCTGATCCAACCGAGTGCTTGACAAGACCCCATTCAAAGAAAATGCAGATACAACAAATCCACAAATAACTTACATTTAAATTTAATAATTTAAGAGATGAAAGACCAAGAGAAAGAGGAATAAGAAAAATAAATTTAATAATTTTATCAAGTTTTTACCAAAAGACAAATTATATGACAGACTTGCACATTTTTGTAGGTACTCAAATCACAGTAATTAAAGAAACAAGCACGCTACCAAAAATATAAATAACTCTTTGAACCTGAATTTTTTCCTACAACAAATAAATACTTGCAAATATATAGACATATGCCCAGTCCTTAGCTTTATTTTTCTATGTGTTTAATATTTGTAGAGAGAAAATAGAAGAACACTTAATGTGTAGACTGTTACTGAGTTTTTTTAATTATGTGCAATCTTCGCAAAGAGCATAATAATCTATTTTGCTGAGGACCAGCAAAGCACATTTGAATGTCCAAGTTAAATAAGCTTCACTTTTTGAGTTACTACTTTGGTTTAAGTATATACTACACACCTCCAAAAGGGACATAGGTATGTGTTGTTAATTTAATAAACAGTTGTTTAATATCTACTAAGATAGATGTACTAGCTGAGAAAAATACATCTTATTACAGTTTTTTCAAGTAAGAAATATATGCTTACCAGTTTTGACCACCAGAGTCTTGAATAATTGCTATTTGATGAATACTTGATACAAATATCACTCTATGATAATATATAGAAAATTTTTAAAATTTCACACCTGCTAGGAAGGACAGTGACGTGTCATACCTGAGCAAGAAAAGTTGTTAGGTCCATCAGAGTTGCCACCCTTGGGAATGTGAATTGGGAGGTACAGACCAAGCGAGGCAGTTAATGATAGATTGAAAATTAAAATGTCATGATAGAAGTAGGTGGAGAAATTATGATGGGTCAAGCTCAAGGGAGCAGAAGCAGAAAAAGCAAAAACAGTGGTAAATAAAAGAGATAAAGCAACCAGCCCAAGGAGCTAATTTTGGTTCCTGATGGATTTCTGTTCCAGTTTCAGTGCACATACTGACTAAAAATCCCCTTCACTGAATTGTGGGGCACATAGGTTGAGTATTTTTTCCCTGGGAGAGACAAACAAACAAACAAAAAAGAGCCCAACTAAGATAGGCTTAGCACTGGGTCTGCAGTCTTTCTGACAATTAGGTGTTTTTTGCATAATCTGCCATCTTCTGCTCTGGTGATAGAAGGGAAAAAGACACATCCCTATTGGCACAAAGAATCTCTCCCTTTTCAGTGTCTGAGACAACAATCAAACAACTTACTTGAGTAAATATGGACCTCTAGCATTTCCGGTGCAATGACTTTACGTTTTTCTCTCTGTCCACAGAAGCTAGAAAGTAGTTAAGGTATGTTTTAAAGTTCATTACTCTAGGCACTAATATATTTTTTGGCACTGTGCTATATACCTAAAATATAAAAATTAATTAGACATTAGACTCTTTCAAGAGTTTCAAGTTCACGCTCTAATGGGAAAATCCACATGCAATTAATGCAGAAGAAAATAATGCTTAGTAGTTAAATGAACAATGTTCTAATAGAGGAAGTTTTCTGCCTAGAAGTATCAGAAAAGAATTCACCAATTGAGCTGAACATCAAAATCCATGTAGGATTTCATCAGGCAGAAATTGGTAAGGGAGTTTTAAGATGAAAGAGTTTATACAAATGAATGATGGTATGGAATTGAAAAGTGCAAAGCTTAAAAAGTAGCCCATCTGGAACACAGGATACATGCATCAAGTGAAGCACAATGGACTTGAAAACTAGGATGGTTAAAGGAAAATAACAAAGGTGTTTGCTATGTGCCATGCAAAGAACAAGGGGGAACCATTGGGGATTTTTCTATACATTTTTATGCAGAATCCTCTGACCTTGAGTGCAGTGGATTTTAATATATAACCACCGTTTCAATCAAGATATAGAACATTTTAAGTAACCTATTGGTTTCCGTAATGCCTCTTCCAAGTGAGACCCTCCCCACCCCCAGAGAATACTATTAATTTGTTTTGCCTATTCTTGAATTTTACATAAATGACATTTTATAGCATGCATTCTTTTTGTATCTGACTCTTTTTCATCCACATGCAATTAAAGCAGAAGAAAATAATGCTTAGTAGTTAAATGAACAATCCATCAACATTGTGTGAACCAGAAGTTCATTCATTTTTATTGTCATGTGTTATTTTCATTGGTATAAATATATGACAGAGTATATACCATCTGTCTGAGTCACCACAGGCTGCCATAACAACATATTAGATTGATGGCTTAAACAAAATAAATATATTTTCTCACAATTTGGAAGGCTGGAAAGTCCAAGATCAAGGTGTCAGTAGGGTTTGTGTCTAGTGAGGGCATCCTCCTTGAGTTACAGATGGCCAGCATGTATCCTCATGTGACCTTTCCTTAGTGCCTGTCTCTTCCTTTTCTTATAAAGGCACTCATCTCATCATGAGGGTTCCACTCTCAAGACCTCATCTGAACTTAATCATCTCCCAAAGCCTCAGTCTCTTAGTACCATCACATTGCGGGTGAGGGTTTAAACATGAATTTTCAGGGGATATAATTCAGTTCATAGCATCATTTTTCTGTTTCTGAACCCATGCTGATTATTTCCAGTTTGGAGCCATTATAAATAAAGCTGCTACAAATATTTTTTCACAAATCATTGTTGTGTACATATATATTCATATCTCGTATGTATATACCTAAAAGTGGAATTTTTAGTTCATTAAGTTTAGCTTTACAAAATACAGGAAAAACAGTTTTCTAAAGTGGTTGCAGTAATCCAAGTTTCCATAACAATGTGTAAGAATTGCGGTAGGTCTATATATATCTTAGCACTTAGTATTGGCAATTCTTTTAATTTTAGTGAAAATAATAGTGTGTGTGGTATTTCTTATGGCTTTAATTTTCATTTATCTGGTGAGCAATTATATTAAATAGCTTTACAAATGTTGATTGGCCATCTGAATGTCCTATTTTATAAAGGGTTTGCTAAAGTCTTTGCCTATTTTTAATTAGTTTTTATTTCCTTATCAATTTATGAGTCCTTTATTCTAGATGAGTCCATTGTTGCCTATGACCACTGCTAATATCCTCTCTCAGTTTGTGATTTGTCTTTTCACTCTTCTAATGTGTCTTTTGCCTAACATAAGTTCTTATTTTAGACGAAATCAAAAATATCAATTTTTTTGTTTTGTGGTTAGTGTTTGATATGCCCTATTAATAAATTTTTGCCTATCCCAAGGTCATAAACATATTTCCCTATACAATTTATTTTGTAAATTTTATTTTACCTTTCATATATTTAGGTCTATAATTCATCTCAAATTAATTCTGTGCTCACTGTGAGATAGGAATCAGGAATACGGATTCAGATTAATTTATTCTGTATAATATTCAATTGCTATGGCATTATTTATTGTAAAGATCATCAGTTTCTTATTGCAGTGATGGGTGTCTTTCTTGAAATTAAATGGCCAATATATGTGTGGGTCTACTTCTAAATTTTTTTCCTGTTTCATTGGGTCTTTTGTTAGTTCATTTATCATTGTACCAATGCATACTGTCTTAATAAATGATAGTAAGTCTTGAAACCTGGTGATATAAATCCACCAAATGTGTTGTCTTCTCCAAAATTGTCTTGTATCTTCCAGACTTTTTGCAATTCTGCAAAATTCTAGTATCAGATTGTCAATTTTCTCATCACACATACACACACATACATTGGAATTTCATTTGAAATTGCATTTACTCTATAGTTTGCAAAGAATTTAAATATCAATAATACTGAATCTTCTAATTCTTGAAAATGATATGTCTCACTTTTATTTAAATCTTTCATCTCTCAGTACTGTTTTACAGTTTTCAGCATAGAAGTCACATATATCTTTCATTAAATCTACTCTTAACTATTTTATTGTGTGATACTTAAATGGAATTGATTCATTTTATAATTTTTCCTTTGTTTCTTGCTAATAGATTAAAATAATTGATTTTTGTATGCTTCCCTCGCATCTAACAACTTTTTAGAATTCATTTAATTCTATTAGATTATTTGCAGATGCTTTTGGATTCTATTTGCACAATCATGTAATCTAGCATTTTCTTCTATTTTCAACTATGATAACATTTTATTTATTTTTCTTGTTTTACCACACTAACTAGGATCATGGAAGGAGTTTGAAGAGAAAACATGACCTGATTACCTTAGCATTTTAAGAGATATTTTGGTAGAGGTATGGAATATTTATTGAAGTGAGAAGTTAGGTCTAGAGAAATCCAATTAAGAAAATATATATGGGAACTCAGAGAAAGACACACCTTCAAGATACTTTTCAGAAATAGAATTGACAAGGATGATAATCAATTATGGAGACTGAGGACTCCAGCCATGGTAGCTAGCCATTATGTGAAATAAGGGACATTAAAACTAAATAATGAAATAAAAGTAGTCAAGAACAGGTAACGCAAATTTACACATTTTGAAAATGTTAATATCCAACTCAGATCTTATCTCTAGATCTTTCTAATTAAACCTATAATTTTAACAGAATAAAAGTAGAAAGATTAGGTATCTACTTCACCCAAGAGAGGCAGATAGCCCTGGGTAATGATTTGAATTCTGAGCCACAGCACAGGGGTCTAAGTTTGGGATCCATAGAGGTTTATTTATAGACTGACCAGTGGTGGCCTGTAGTGGTATATTGACCTAGTACAAAAAAAAAAAAAAGTGCCTCAAATAGAAATACTTTTGGACAGGCTGTTTTAGTAATTAGGACTATGAAACATAAAGTGATTAAGATTGTAGGAAGCAGAAGCAAAGCTCAAAGAAAGAGTAGAAACCTTAGACAAGATGTGGTTATGAATTAGCCGTCTTAAGATGAGAGAAATGATCTAGAGACAAAGAAATACAGATAGCAAGGAGTATTTAAATGAAAATTCAACAAATATGAGAGGACATTTAAAGTTTATAGAAAATGAAATTTAAGGATAAAAATAAAATATATAAATTTTATTTTTCATTATAATCTCTATCAAATTCAAGACACTTGTAAGCAATGATACCAGCCATTTAGTTCATCCCTAAAGGACTGAGGGTCCTGGGAATTTAATCATGTTCATGCAGTCTTTTTACATTATTAATGGAAAATTACATCATTAATTGAAAAAAATGAGTACATATTTTTCAGATTAGAAAGCAACAAGAAGCCAGAGGGTCCACATTAGGACTATGGTGGATGCCTAGTGAATTCCCATTGAAATTCACACAAAATTGTCCTCATGTGAGGAGAGGAATGAACAGGAGCATTGTCATTGTGGAGAAGGACACTCTGGTGAAAATTTCCTAAGTGTTTTGCTTTTAAACCTTTGGCTAATGTTCTCAAAATGTTTTAATAAGCATATATTATCTTTCTTCTGCCCTCCAGAAAGCCAACAAGCAAAATGCCTTGAGCATTCCAAAAAACCATTGCTGTGAACTTGGCTCTTGACTGATCCATTCTGGCATTGACTGGACCACTTTCACCTCTTGGTAGCCATTGTTTTGATTGTGCTTTGCCTTCAGGACCCTACTGGTAAAGCCAAATTTCACCTCTTATTACAATTCTTTGAAGAAATGTTTCAGGATCTTGATCTCACTTGTTTGAGATTTCCATCAAAAGCTCTACTTTTGTGTGTAGCTGATCTGGACACAACAATTTTGACACCCATCAAGTGGAAAGTTATCTCAACTTTAATTGCCCAGTCAGAATTATGTAAGCTGAACCAGTTGAGATGTCTATAATGTTGGCTATTGTTTCTGTTGTTGGTCATCAGTCTTCCTCAATTAGGGCACAAAAAGATGAATTTTTTCATCACAAATTGATGTGGGTGGTCTGCCATTGCAGGCTTTATCTTTAACATCAACTCCTTCCTTCTTAAAATGAGTTATCTATTTGAAAACTGCTGACCTTGTGGGGGCATTGTCCCCATAAATTTTTCATAAAACTAACTAATGACTTCACTACTCCCACCCAAGCTCACCATAAATTTGATGTTTTTTCTTGCATCAATTTTAGCAGAATTTGTGTTTCTCTGATAGGGGCTCTTTTCAAATTGATACCTCACCCTTCTTAGTGTCTCAAACTAGATACTGTTCAGACATGTCATAACAAGTTAGTATAAATTTATTTTGGTGCAAAAAAAATTGTTGAAATCCATGCATAGTTTTTTTCATAATATGCATTTTCCGTGAACTTTCTGAAGATCCCTTATTTAGAGTACTTACCATGTTCCAGGCACACTTCTAGATTCTGAGGATACAGCAGCAAACAAGACAGACAAAAATACATGCTCTCATGGAAGACCTGATGTTAGTATGAAAAGACCAATATAATAAATGAGAAAATATGCAGGATATCAGAAGATGATAAGTTCTGTGGAGTAAAATAAAGAGAAACTGTGTGTGCTTCATAGAGAGTACTATTTTAAATAAAGGAAGGGAAAGTATAACTAAAATGATAATATGTGCAAAGACCCTGAAGGAGATAATAGAACCAACATTGCATATATCTGACAGAAAAGTGTGCCAGGAAAAGGAAAGAAGCCCAAGGTAGCTGTGTAGGGGTATGCCTTGAGAAAGGGGCACCTTTTTCTAATTCCCACAAAGACAAACCTTAGGCTCATGGTAATCCTGGGAATGGCCAGTGCAAATGTTCTGAGTTAGAAGCACATTTGGCATGTTTAGGAAACATTAAGAAGACTGTAAGGCTAGGATGGGAAAAGCCAAAGGGAATATAGAAGGAAGAGAAGTCAGATGTAATGGAGGTCATGAAAATGTTCCCTTCAGATCTCTATCTTCTGGGAGGTAATTGACTAATGGCCTCAGTTTCTATACTCTAAAATCCAAGGCCACTCTTCCCACTGGCTGCTCCCTGTCAAGGCCACTATCCCCACTGGCTGCTCCCAGCCAATAACTGAGTGCAGGAGAAATACTAAGGCAGAACTATTCCTGAACAACGTTGGAACTCATGATGGGTGACTTCAGCCAGAGGACTCCCTGATGGCTCTGTACTGTATAGTCTAAGGTGCTTCCAACCAACCCAGGTTCCATTCTTCTCTCCTTCACCTGAAGACAGACCTGCATTGCAGTCTTGACAGCTCTCCCACCTTTCTCTACCTCCCTTCCTGTTTTCCATTACAGGTATGTGTGTGAAGGTACACTGGAGTGATCACTCCCAGATTTACAGTGTCATTGCTTGGTTGATTTAATATATCACACATTCCCTTGATCCGTCCCATAGATTACTTAACTAACCTATAACATTAGCTTCTGTCAGCATCAAGTCCAAGTTCACTCCCCTTTTCTGAAAGATGTAAGTACTTGTTACTCACTTTGGACTTCCAGTCCCTTTAGCCAATTCAGTTTCCCAGCTCCCTTCCTCCACTGTCTCTGTCAGCTATGTAGGGGGTGCCCTGAGAAGGGGTACTGTCAAGTCTCCATTTACCTGTCATCCCGTCCAAATCAGACTCTCTGGTTAAGCTTCTGCATGCAACACAAGTTCACCCAAGTTATGACAAACACCACAGACTTTCCTGTTCTAGTGGTCATAAGTTTAGTAGAAAACTCTTTTATGGTAGTAAGATTGTCTTGTTTTAAATATTCCCAGAGGCCGGGCTCAGTGGCTCAGGCTGTCATTCCAGCACTTTGGGAGGCCGAGGACAGTGGACTGATTGCCTGAGCTGGCGGGTTCAAGACCCGCCTGGGCAACCTGGCAAGACCTTGTCTCTACAATAAATCAAAAATTAGCTGGGCGTGGTAGCACGTACCTGTAATTCTAACTACTTGGAAGGCTGAGGAGAAGGATCGCCAGAGCCCAGCAGGTCAAAGCTGCGGTGGCCGGGAGCGCGCCACTGCACTCCAGTCTGGGAGACAGAGTGAGAGTCCAACTCAAAAAAAAAAAAAAAAAAAAAGAAGCAAAAATAAATAAATGAATATTCCCAGAATAACAACTCACTTGTACTGGAAAAGCTCACAAGAGATTGATGTTATGGGAGGTCCCTCATGACTTGTGAGCTTGCTTCAAGACACAAATAAGCTACTTACTTCTTCTTCTTATAACTTTGTTTTTTCTCCAAGTGCTCCAGTCACAGGGAATCAACTCTGCCCCTCCAATTAGGCTGCTCCTCTCAGCTGGACAGTGGCATGGGCAGAAGACACTACTTCATAGAAATCTAATGCCATGGCTTATTTCCCTTGCTTATTCTTCTATTCTAGTTCCTTTGCACACATGGAAAGAAATGAGAAGCTGATATATTCACAAGAGCTCAGAAATCTCAATCTTGTGCTTTCTTCTTTTTCTTAATATAATTGACATCTCCAAAGAAATGATAGCAGAGACACAGCTTGCAAACAAAAGTCCTGATGTAAATCAAGTTTAGAAGACAAGGAGGTGGTGGAATATTCAAGTTGGCTTTCTTTCAGTAAACAGCAAACTGTAATTTTGGGAGCTATAAAAATATCTCACAAAAAAATCACTTTAAAAACATGTGATGACTCTTTCAACCCTAGAAATGCTACAAATTCATGATTATTTAAGTGTAAGCTAATTCAAAGTTTATGAACAAGTTTCTTCCAATTTACAAAAAATTTTAAAGTTAAAAAGAAAATCATTAGTTCACATAGAATTGGCCAAAATAAAAATATATAGATGGATCTGAAGAGAATCAGGAAACCAAAACAATTCCAGTTTTACTAATCTGCATTCTTTTTTTTTTTTTTTTCCTGAGTTGGAGTCTCACTCTGTCGCCCAAACTGATTGCAGTGACATGCTCCTGGCCACCGCAGCCTCAAGTTGCTGGGCTCTGGCGATCCTTCCCCTTCAGTCTTCCAAGGAGCCAGAACTACAGGCGCGCCACGTCTGGCTAATTTTTGATTTACTGTAGAGATGAGATCTCACCAAGTTGCCCAGTGAGTCTCGAACCCGAGGGCTCAGGCAATCCATTCCTCTCGGCCTCCCAAAGTGCTGGGATTACAGGCTGAGCCACTGAGCCCGGCCTAATTTGCATTCTTAAAGCCCAACTCCGCCTCACTGGCTAGTTAGTAACACTGTAGGTGGGCAGTGGGGAGAGGACCAAGGTTATGGCTGAAACTTGGCATCATGGTAACATGGCCAGTGAGGAAAGATATGGTGATGAAAACAATTAGACCTGTTCCAGGTGTCCTCAACTTGTAGAATCAAGACCAAATGTTGAAAGCTACAATGAAATGGCTTTCACATAGGTAACAGCAAGATTTTTAGATGTTCAGAGGCTTCCAAGTAGAGTAGGCTTCTTTGTCCAATGGTGGGCTTTTCATGTTTGGATTTGTCGGAAGTCAAGCGACCATTATAGTCACAGATGGTTGTTAAAAAGCATTTCCCAAGCTTCAGTCATTTAAAAATTTACATCATGAATTCGTCATATCTCTATACCAGATCATAATTTTGTACATTATTGCCATTTTTTGCTTAAATAAATTAACATTGCTGAAAGTAGTAATATCTTTTATATTAAAGGTTTGTTGCCTTGGTGGTTTTTTTTCTAAAGTTCTTTAACATAAACATATAGCTTAAAACTTTCACTCATGGTCCATCTAAAATCACCTCATGTACCACTGATAGTATACATTTCAACTTTAGGCAACTTGCTATAAAAGACACAAGCATAAAAAGAGACCTTTAATATCCTTTTCCCTTTGAGATCTATGATTCCAAATATGATGACAGCTGCTGAAGCATGACTTTTTTTCTTTTTTGCTGCTAAGCACAGAGTCACAAGAAACTTTAGCTTGAATAGACTTATCATTTCAAAAGTACTTTCACTTTTATTGTCTTATTTTACTCACTGAGCTCTGCACAGAAATAGTAGAGATGAGAAAACAAAAGCACACAAAGTTGCATGAAACTCAACATCACACAACCAGTCCATGGGTAAACTAAATCTGCTTTTTCCGTTAAATAAATTCATCCTTAGTAGAGACAATTAGTTAGATGTCTTGCTGTTTTATGCACCCTTTAAAATATATATTTTTCTAAACTAGTTTTTCTTTATTTTCCTTTATTTCCCCAAGTGGGAAAACCATGGCTCAAGTAGCAAACAGAACTCTGGAAAATGTTTTCTTGAATACTTTACATATTCATATAAAAACAGAATGAATATAAAATATTATTTTATTTTAAATAATAGTCATGGTAATGAAATTTAAATGTTGGAAGGAGGGATTTGAGTAACACCATATTTTTTGTCATGTAATCTCCTCAGTGTTGTTTTGAATGACATTCTGATATTTCCATAAATTAGACAACTTGTATTTTTTGAAGACCATGTTTGTGCTCAGAACTAGGACAGAAGTTGTAGATGTTTAGGTAGATGTAAATCAGTGTGCTAACAGCAAGCTTACAATCAAATTAACAAAACAAATCTAACACAAATGGAAGAAATAGCTCATTTGATGAAAAATCACATTGTAATGGATTTTCTATATCTTTTGAAAAGACTTATCCTCTCTTGCAAAATAAGAGGGTTGATTTTGTTCTCAATTTGTGAAGTTCTAAGATCTATATCTTAGAGTAGAAAACATTAAATTTAAAATTTACTAAGCAACTTGGGTATTCTTTCTTTCTTTTTTTTTTTTTTCTTTTTTTTTTTTGAGTTGGATCTCACTGTTGTTTAGGCTGGAGTACAGTGGCATGATCCTAGCTCACTGCAGCCATGACCTCCTGGGCTCAGGCAGTCATCCCTCTCCCTCAGCCCCCAGAGTAGATGGAACTACAGGCATATGCCACCATGCCCAGATAATTTTGTTGTTGTTGTTGTTGTTGTTGTTGTTGTTGCAGAGATGAGGTCTCACTATGTTGCCTAGGCTGGTTTTGAACTTCTTGGCTCGAGCAATATTCCCACCATGGCCTCCCAAAGTGCTGGTATTACAGGCATGAGTCACCAAGCCCAGTCTATTCCTTTTATTTTTTCCCCAAAGAATTCAAAAGAGATGAATTTGATAATCATTAAATACATTCTACAGATCACTGCTGAAGTGATACTAGTATTTAAAATGTAATTCCAGCATAAGGATAAGTTAAAGTAGTTGTTGAATAGTTAACAAATATTTCTTGAACAACTACTCACGGCACTGTTGTCATCACTGCTGGTGATACAGGCAAGGGTTCTAGTCCATAATGGAGCTTGTATTCTAGAATCAGGGTAGGATGAACCAAAGACTAAACATTAGTTCAGGCTATCAAGAAAGCAATGCACAGTAACATGATAGAGTCTGGTTAGGGCAGGTGCAGTGGGGGCTGCCACAGATTGCTATTTTAGGGCTCTTCTAGTAAAGTGACTTCTGAGCAGAAATCTCCCCAAGCAATTAGAAGTAAGTGCCCATGCAAAAATCTTGAGAAAAAGAGTTTCACAAGGAGCCAAGAATAAAGTCCAAGATTCTGAAAGGAACAATGTAGGTATTTCTTTAGGGAAAATGAAGCAAAAACCATAATAACAGCCAAGAAGACTGTAGGAAGCGAAGGTGAGAATACTGACAAAGCCTATAGATCATGGTAACAATTTTGGATTGCACTGAAGATATGCAAGCAAGAATGGAGTCACATCTGATTCTCACTCCTGGGAGTTTTCCTGGGGTTTTGGGTAACTACCCCCTAACAATCACAGCACCATCAATGGCTTCTTATTTGTCTTTAAGGCTGCCCACTCTCACCCCTCTTGTTCAATATTGTGTTGGAAGTCCTAGCTCAGGCAATTAGACAACAGAAGGAAATCAGGGGTATCCAAATAGGAAAAGAGGAAGTCAAGTTATCCCTCTTTGCTGATGTTATGATCCTATACCTTGAAAATCCAAGAGAATTTGTCAAAAACCTGGTTGCACTGATAAAGGACTTTGGGAAGGTCTCAGGGTACAAAATAAATGTGCAAAAGACAGTTGCATTCCTCTATACCAACAACAAGCAGGCAGAGAACCAAATAAAAACCAAACAATCCCATTCACAATAGCCACAAAAAAATGAAATACCTCGGCATCTTCCTAACCAAAGAAGTGAAAGACCTTTACAATGAAAATTACAAAACACTGCTTAAAGAAATCCAAGAAGACACAAACAAATGAAAACATATTCTGTGCTCATGGATAGGAAGAATCAACATTGTTAAGATGTCCATCCTACCAAAGACAATCTACAGATTCAACGCAATACCCATTAAGCTACCAACATCATTCTTCTCAGACCTGGAAATGACAATACAGAAATTCATATGGAAACATAAGCGACCACAAATAGCTAAAACAATTTTTAGCAAAAGAAACAAAGCAGGAGGTATCACACTTCCAGACTTCAAACTTTACTATAAGGCTACAGTAATCAAAACAGCCTGGTATTGGTACAAGAACAGGCATATAGACCAATGGAACAGG
>CAUYQG010090053.1:0-18453 GCA_963574415.1 Tarsius wallacei
CTCATCGTCTTCACATTGGGTAGGCTTAGGAGGAGGAAGAGAAGGGGTTGATCTTGCTTGTCTCAGGGGTGCCAAAGGCAGAAGAGATGAAGGAAGTGGAAGGGGAGGCAGGAGAGGCAGGAACATTCTGTGTAACTTTCACTGAAAAAAATCCTCATATAAGTGGACCTGTGCAGTTCAAACTCGTGTTGTTCAAGGGTCAACTGTACATCTGTGATGGTTAATTGTATGTGTCAACCTGGCTGGGCTAAGAGATACCCAGGAAGTTGGTAAAACATTATTTCTGGTTGTGTCTGTGAGGGTGTTTCTAGAAGAAAGTCACATTTGAATTGGTAGACTGAATAAAGATTTGCCTTTACCAATGTGGGCATCATCATCCAGTCCATTGAAGGAATGGATAGAGCCAAAAGGTGGAGGAAGGGCAGACTTTCTCTCTCTCTCTCTCTTTCTCTCTCTCTCTCTCTTTCTTTCTCTCTCTCTCTCTCTCTCTCTGTCTCTTTTTGAGCTAGGACACCCATCTTCTTGTGCCTTTAGACATTAGAGCTCCTGGTTCTTGGCTTTTGAATTCCAAGACTTACACCAGAGGGCATCCTGGTTCTCAGGTCTTTGAACTCATATTGGGAGTTGAACCATTGGCTCCCCTGGTTCTTAGGCCTTCACCTTGAACTGAACTACACCACTGGCTTTTCTGGTTCTCCAGCTTCCAATGGCAGATGATGGGACTTTTTGGCTTCCATAATCATATGAGATAATTCCCATTATAAACATTATCTTAAGTATCTATATTTAGCTGTTTGATTCTGGAGAACCCTGACTAATACAATACCCCATATAATTTTTGTGAGAGTCAAGTAAGAGAGCACAGTAAGTTTTCACTTAAAAGTAAGAGAGTACAGTATGTTTTCACTTAATGTTGTTGACAGGTTCTTGGAAACTGCAACTTTTGGGGAAATTACTTGTAATAACATTGGTTTTACCAAAGGCTAATTGATACAAAGGGTTAAGTCTCTATGGTATATTTCTGGTCACAAAAAAATCACCAAACTTCTAAATAAAGACCCTAAATGTTTCTAATGTTAAACAATGAAATTAATGTGAGCTACAGATATGTTTAACAAAGATTAGTAAATACAAAGAAAATAATTATTTACCCAATTTTTGGTGAATCAGTGAGTGACAGAGGTCAAGTGGTGGTGGGCTTGTAAATAAAAAATTGTCAAAACACCTCCCACCACACAATTCAAAAGCAAAAAGCAAATAAGAACCAATATGACAGCTTGCTAAGTGTTTTTGTACAGCATAGTTTATTGTCATGCATATGTATGATTATCAAATACTTAATGAATCTTTACTTTACAGTAACTTGTATTCATTCATTCATTTCCAGTGCTTATTCCAGTTCAGAGTCAGGTTGGTTGGAGCCAATCCTGGGGGAGTCAGGTTGGTTGGAGCCAACCTGGCAGCTCAGAGTGCAAGGGAGGAACCAGTCCTGGCCAAGACTTCATTCCCTCACAGGGTGCACTCACACACACCCCCACACTCAAACTGAGACCATTTAGACATCCAGTTCACTCAATGTGCATATCTGTGTATGTGGGGGGAAACCAGAGTATCCAGAGGAAACCCATACAGACATGGTGAGAATTTGCAGACTCCACACAGACATGGCACTGGGCTGGGGAGTGACTTTTTTTCTCATCAATGTTATAAAGAAATGACATTGAAAGGAATGACGTTATTTGAGGACCTGCTGTATATTTATAAGCAGTCTATAAAGTGAGAGATATATGGATGGGATGTCTTATTGTTACTATCTACAGTGGGTATCTTGTTTCGACTATCAAGCATCTTTTTCTTAATTTGGAAATAGCAACCTGATTTTCCCTTTAGTCCAGTTCCATACTTTCAGTCTAGATTGTTCAAAAGATGTGGACATGATCTCTAGAGAGAGATCCCTGGAGAGGAGCTCATGACATAGACCCAGCTGGGGAAAGTACCATTTCTGGGTCCAGCTCTTGTGATATTATCAGAACAGATTACATGAGTCAAATTAGGCAGATCAGTGACTAAGACTTTTGTTGGAGCTAGAGGGAAGAGAAATATTTTATGTTGTTAAGTCTGTGGTCATCTTGGGCAGGGCTTGATTGAGAATAATAACCCAAGAAAGAAAGTAGAACCAAGAAACAGAGAAACAGCATCCCAAAGACTTAACTAAGCCCTGGGATTTAAATGTACCTTCACCAGACATATCCTCAGAATTCCCAGTTGTATGAGTCTCAAAATTCCTGTTTTTGTCCTAATCAGTTTGACTCAGTTTTCTGTCATTTGTCATCAAGAGTAAACTAGCTGAATTCTGGGCATGGTGGTGCATGCCTGTAGTCCCAGATACTCAGGGAGCTGAGGCAGGAGGATTGTATGAGCCCAGGAGTTTAAGTCCAACCTAGGCAACATAGCGAGACCCTGTCTCAAAAAAAAAAAAAAAAAGCTGAATCATTGCTATTAGAAAAACATTAGAAATCATTGTTAGATGACTACTGCAAATTCAACTCTAAAAGCAGGGAAACTCATTTGCTCCTGTCCTTTCTTCTTTTTCAGACAAGGTCAAAAGTTTTTCTGGCTTCTTCCCTGAGCCTTCCACCTCTACTCCCAACTGGTAACGAGGCATCCTCAGTCATGTGCTTGGCTTACTCCATAACCAGAAACTTCCTGCACACACCTAACCCTCTGGGGCAAGTCTCTCAGTAAGTTCCGTACCAGCCTGTTGCCCATGCAGTTGGTGGCAGGACTTGTCAGAAGTATGGGGAAATGTCTACACCGTTAGGGTGGAAAGGAGTCCAATGTCCCACCCCTGAGCTTTTTTCCTGAGAGAAAAGATTCCTTTATCCGGACTAAAGACCATAAAGAACAAAGAAAGTCGCAATACTGAACTTAATTTCAAGCTCCATTCCTTTCATGAGAACTGTTCATCAGTAGCTAAATCATCTCATTCCTGCTGCTAATAAACAATGGAGGTTTCAAAAAGTCAAGCAGCACTGGGGAGGAAAGGAAGAAACCATTTTATGAAAATGGATATTCAGTCTTTGCATAATTAAGGATATCCACTTTATAGGATATTTAAAGAGTCCCTAATCTACCTTTATATTAGAGTATGTCATTACTAATCCTGGACATTAAAATTTATCATAATAATTATGAACAAGTCTGTCAAAGAATTTCACTTATTGACTGGATTAGATATTAAAATAAAGGAAAGCTGAATTATAGAGTACTATGTGTTGAATATTTAATAAATTAATCCCCCAGACTGATAGTAGGAGTTCCAGAAGTAGCACCTATTGCAAGTGAGTACTTAATACTAGTTAATGATAATGGTTTGAGAGAAGGTGGATACCTAATTGGTTCACAAGCCAAAATAGAGCACAAAGGAATCACACTCAAGGTAAAAATTGTTAAAAGACTGTTAGTAGTTATGAATAGTTATAGGAAAAGAAAGAAGATTGAAGCTTTGCCAGAGTTGACGCCTTTGAGAGTTCCTGGGTTGTTAGGCATGGCCTTATTCATATAAATTTTGGCCCTGGTTTTTAGATCTGATCATTTTTCTTTCATGTGACTTTGAATTGTACAGAGTCTCCTGGGTGCTCAGCAATAGTTTCTGACTCCAAAGTCCATACTACTTCTCCAAGGAGAAATAAGGGGGGAAGGAAACAGAGGCGGAGACAGAAGGAGGAGAGAGAAACTGGGGAGGGGGGAGAAGAAAAGTAACAGGCCATGGAAGAAGAAGGGATGTGGAGGGGGGAAGTGGGGGAAAAGCAAAAGATGAAGGGAGAAGAAGAGGGGTAAGAAGATGGGGGTGAAGGAAACTGGGTGGGAAGAACCAGACTGAATAAGAACATCTTACTCATTTTGACATAGCAGATGGACTCCAACATTTTTATAAATAATATTCAAAAGGGAAACCATAGATGTATGTATGGTGGGTGATAGGAAGCTGCTATTCCTGGAGAACTAAACAACAAACAAACAAACAATCCAAAAAATAAAAAACGATGCACTCATTGCTTAGAGCTTCACTATTTCTGAGTGCGATACAATTAAATAGAAGTTTTAAGATATATTTAAACTGTATTTGACACAGAAAAAAGCAAATTAATTTTCTTAAGTCATTTATATTCTTGTCTCTCAGTCTAATGGAAAGACATTTGGTAGAGAAAAGTAATTTCAATGGTGAGACGAACACACCGCTGGTGTCTTTAGGAGGTCCTGAGCAGGAGCTTTATGTGGTGAGTGAACAGAGGTCATTAAGACAGGAAAAGAATGGAGATGGTAAGGAAGTTTGTCCTCATGGCTGTTTACAGTTGGTTGGTTTATATCTGTTTTAGGTTTGCTGCCCTACTCAGTTCTTCTTGGCAAACTCATCAGGATTCGATAAAACGAGTAAAGAAATGTATTACAGTAAGCTCACATGACAAGATTCCCACTTCCAGAGTTGGTCTGCCTTCATTTATCCTACAGAAAAGCCCTGTTCCCTCCCCAAGCTCTAATTTTCTCACACCCAGAATATTATGGTTTGAAAGGGTTAATATTAATAGAAGTTAGTGCTTTAAGCCCTACACTTTGTTGGTTTGATAAAGCTTGAGGGAAAACGGGAATAACTCAGGTATGTTGAGGATCAGTGATTTCACATTTACACTTATAGTCTTGACGAGAAAGGATTCTATAGGAATGAAAAATTATCATTATCACTGGTAACATATGCAAATATCTTGCCCACATTTTTCTGATCCAGACCATTACATTTCATTTTAAAACATGATTTAAAAAAATATTCATTAAAAAAACCTTATAGGCTGGGCGGGTGGTTCACGCCTGTAATCCCAGCACTTTGAAAGGCAGAGGCAAGAGGACTGCCTGAGCCCAGGGGTTCGAGACCAGCCTGGGCAACTTGGTGAGACCTTGTCTCTACAATAAATCAAAAAATTAGCTGGACATGGTGGCACACACCTGTGGTTCCAGCTACTTGGAAGACTGAGGTGGAAGGATCACCTGAGCCCAGCAGGTCAAGGCTGCAGTGGCTGTAAGCATGCTACTGCACTCCAACCTTGGTGACAGAGTGAGAATCTGACTCAGAAAGAAAAAAAAAAGAACTTATAAACAAACCTTGAAAAACTGAGAATACTCAGGAAACTCCACACAATCAGCACCACATTTTAGGATACTTTTCCCAAATGATAAAGATAAAGTCAGAATGTAATAATAATAGCAGCAATACTTGAAATATAGTTGAAGGCTGAGCATCTATCTCTTAGGCACTGCTGTATCTGCTTTCAGTGTATATGTATATCTTATGTATTTCTCACAGAAGCCCTCTGCAATGAGTGCTGTTCTATTCCTACTTTCTTGATAAAAAAATCAAGAAACCAAAAATTCTACAGAATATTTTGGTGTATACAAAGAGAATGGAATTTATCTGAATTTGAGGATATCTGATAATTAATCTCCTAAATCCTAGTACAAGGATGTTGCAAAGTATTTAGTAGACACAGAAGACAATAAAGCTTACAAAACTGATACAACAAAAAGGAAAGCAAGCATAACAAAAAGCATATTCACAAACTCAAATAGGCAATCATCTTGGCTTAAGGAGTTCTAAAATAACAAGCTATGTTGCTTGCTTGTTTTCTTAACTTACTGCTACTTGGTATGCTGAAAAGCTTTCAAATCTCTGCAGCACCCCTGCACTGTGGAAAGAGCTTGGCTCTGGGCAGCTTCCATCTTTGAGTCAAATGGTTTGCAGAGACCCGACATATTGGTTACATAATATATTATGTTACCAGCGCTTCTTAAAGTGAAATAAACACAGGAACAAATGATGATGATGGTATATGTGGAGCAACAGCAATATGCCATACTTTGGACAGAATTGAGCTTGGCATGGATATTTACCTTTAAAAGGTAACTTATATTTTTCTTTTCATTCCTTCATGAAGAAGAGGGCTAAAATAGCAGTCAGTGCTCTACTAGCACTTAGCTGCCAATGGCAGACTATTTATTTGGTTTTAAATAACGTAGATTAACTGTGGCTCTCAGTAAAATAGGGACCTTAGTGTACCAGGTCCCCACACTGTGCTGCACTGCTCACAGAAAAGCACTTAGCAGTTGTGTGTAATCAAATTTGTGAAATCTGATCCAGAAGAGTACCTCAATCTTTATAGGAGCACTATAATACATCTTTTGTAAACCAGAAGATTTATTTGCAATGTGAATGTCTCTTAATTTGTCTGGTTTTCAGTTTGAAATTTTTGTGTACATGTGGTATTCTTAAAGTAAGACACTTTGGAAATTTATGGAAACCATTACTCCTTAACTGACCCACCATTCCACCTTAACTCCACCAAACTACTGCTACTGGGAATAGGCGAAACTACAGCTTCCAGGATGCAGTTCCTCTTTCATTGTTTATATAGCCCGATCGTTACCCTCACTGCTTTCTGGGAAATGTAGTTTATTGTCAGTAATTACAATGGATGGGAAAACGGCTAGAACTTAGGAGGGATCCGCCCCCCCATTGACCCCGCCCCGGTTGCTTAGGAGACGACAGACGCCTAATCCTGGTTCTTGCGGTCGCGCGGGGCAGGACAGGACAGGCGCAGCGGGAAATCCTCTGAGATTCATGTAATTGAGGTCTGAACTTCGAAGAGGCCCATGGAGAGCCTTGACAGCTCCTCCCAGGACTGGTGCGACCGTAAGCAATACAGGTTTGAGATCGGCCCCCCGGACTTGCTGGAGCGCAAGGGCTCCCTGACTCTCCGCTGCCATCACAAGAAATACTCGAAACCCGTGTTGGTGGATTCCTGGTGAGCTCCCTGAAGTTCCTGATTGCTGGGAGAGGGAGGAGAGAGAAAGGGATGGGACAGGAAAAGAGAGGGGATAAGAGTGGAGAAGAGAGAGGAAACAGAAAAAGACAATGAGAAGCGTAGAAAAAGAAGGAAAAGAGAAGAAAGAAACGAGACAAGAAAGAGAAGTGGGACGGGGAGAAGAGAGAAAAGTAAGAGAACAGAGACTTTCGAAGGAGAGATGGAGAAGGTGGGAATGGGAGTTGGGACAACCAAGAGGAGAAAAGAGAACCCTTCCAGAGCAACTCCCTAGCACACACCAAACCTGCTGCAGCCAAGTCCTTGACAACCTGAGGTTTAGATCATCCACGCAGGGGAAGGAGTCGGGTGTTTTCAGAGATCTGGAGATTACGTTTCTGAAACATGTGCTTACTCCTAAAAGGCATTGGAGGCCAAAGGCATAGGGGAGGGTGGTATCTGTTCAGAGGACCAGCTCCCAGGGCTGCCATTTCTTTGGTGGGTGGAGGGGAGGGAGAGAAGAAGGGGACACACTGAGTGATTTGAAATATTCCCTAAATATTCCCTAGGCTACTTATTGGATTCTTCTGGGCAGAGATTGCAAACTGGCATCTCCCACTGAGTAAGGCCAACAGACATTTTTTGGCATGCACTGTGTTTACACTTTTTAATTTGATGACCACATTTAAAACGAAGAAATTCACTTACAATCAAGGGTTGTCTGCTCTTGAAAATGTGAAAGGCGTGGTGAGAGAGGATTTGACTCCTGGTAACTATGAATGTACCAGAGCCGAGCACCAGCTACTCCATAAGATGAGTCTTGTTCTCTCTCTAAGACTTCACTCATATGGTTCTTACCTGTCCCCAAGAGGCATTTGATTTACTTCCTGTGCTTTAGGCCGTGGGCTTGAAGTACACTTAAGAGATTTTCTTCTATTATAAATATCATAGTGACCAATAGCAACACCATGACATATAACTGTGGGATAAAAGTGGGATCTTTTAGGGCAGTTAGGTGTCTTTCCTTTGGATTAATTTTTCTGGCTATACTGTTGACAATAATTACTTTTACAGCATTTAGAACATTTGGGGGGAGGGGGAAGAAAGAGAAATGAAGCAACAAATCTTGTCTACTTTATAATTTTGCTTTTTTAAAGGAAATGAATGATTTTTTACTCTAGCCCTAAGGCTAAGACCCACTTGATCCCATTCATTCATGTAATTGAGACCTGCAGTTTCTGCCTTGCAAACTTTCCAAAGCCTATTTCCTGCTTTCCCACAGCTTACTTTTCTACTTTTACTTCTCATTCCTAAAACTGACTCTCTCGCCTACTTTGAACTCATTGTGAAAGGTTATATAGATTTGGAATTCAAGGCTATACTTGGAAACAGAAAATCTTCTTTTAGCCTCATACAGGGTTTGCCTCATGACCCTCAAGCAACACACTTAGCTCTACTTTGATTCTGTTACTCCACTGGGATTTGGTTCATACTATAAATCACTAGGCGTTATTGTTAAAGAGAAAGACCTTTTGCAAAGGGATAGTGTTTCTGCTGTCTTCTGCACTACCATTGCTTTGAGAAATGTGCCTGTGAACATCACAGACATGAATTAGGAAAACCACAGAACATAAATGAGAAGGAGTTGAGGAACCTGGTGAGGGGAGAAGGGTAGTGGAATACTGTAAGTTATTCCAATCGCTGCTGAAAGTATAAAGGGCTGTCACACCATTGGTGTTATCAGGAAGGCTTGGGAGCAGGAAGACTTAAATTAAACTAAAACAAATTTACATGTCATGCACTTTGCTATGTGTTGGGAATACAGAGATGGAAAAACATTCAATGAGATAATTTATGTAAAGCATTTATCGTCATTTCTGGAAAATATTAAGTGGTCAATAATATAGGTAGCTAATACCATTTTATTTAGTATAATACAGTGGTTAAAAGCTTGAGCTCTAGAGTTGAATACCAACTTTGCCGCTATGTAATGTGGCAAATGACTTGACTGCTCTGGGCCTCTGTTTCTGCAACTGTCAAATGGGATGATTGGATTATTGTAAGGTTAAATGAAGTATAGTATGTGAAGCACCATTTAACATGTAGCCAGGCACATAGTAAGCACAGTAGAGGTTATTTATATATATTAGAATGTGGTCATTGACCTCAAGGAGTCTCATAGGCCGGCAAAGGAGGATAATGTCAATAAATTCAGTATCATTTGACTTGTACAAAATAGAGGTGATTATAAGAAGCGAAGATGACAGGAAGGTATGTGTGTATGTGTGTGTGTGTGTGGGTGCATGCACACATGTGCACGCATATGTGTGTTTGTGTTTTCCTGAGCATGGTTTTGATCTAAGAATAGGAGCTCCATAGGTGGACAGTAGAGAGCAGGCAAGTGCAATGGAATAGTAAGAAACAGCGCCACAGGAAATAGAAGTCGTTCTTCATAGTTGACAGGTAGAGTTGATCCTTATAGTTTGTGGATTCTGTATTTGAAAATTCACCAACTTGCTAAAATTTATTTGTAACTCAAAATCAATTCTTGAGGCCCTTGTTTGGTCAGTTGTCAACAAGTGCAGAGCAGCAAAAAAGGGAAAACAATTTGAACTTCCCAATGTGCATGTGATGAAAGTGACACACTGCCTTTGTTTCAGTGTCCTTTTCATTTTCTAGTGATTACTAAAAATTTTGCTTTTTTTTTTTTTTTTTTTGCTTTTTGTTGGCGGTATTATTGTTAGAAATGGCCCCCAGCCAGGCTTGGTGGCTCAGCCTGTAATCCCAGCACTTTGGAAGGCCGAGGCGAGTGGATTGCCTGAGACCACGGGGTTTGAGACCAGCCCGGGCGACTTGGCAAGACCTCATCTCTACAATAAATAAAAAATTAGCCGGGTGTGGAAGCATGCACCTGTAGTGCCGGCTACTTGGAAGGCTGAGGCAGAAGGATCGCTAGAGCCCAGCAGGTCAACACTGGAGTGGCTGTGAGCATGCCACTGCGCTGCAGCCTGGACGATGGAGTGAGACTCTGACTCAGAAAAAAAAAATGGCCCCCAAGAATTGTGCTTAGTGCAAGAAGGCTGTGATATGTATGCCTCATGGGGAAAATATGAGTGTTAGAAAGCTTCATACAGGTATAAATTATAGTGTCATTAGCAGTAAATGCGATGTTAATGAATCAACAATATATAGTAAGCAAAGTGTCTTTAAAGAGAAACACACATAAAACAAGGTTATGTATTGATTGACTGATTAAAAAAGCTGTGTTATCCAAGGTTCACAGGAACCTAACCCTATATTTCCTATAGGAACAATTGTTCAGTATTCTCTAATTGTTTGTGGCGACTTTATAGAACAAGTACTGATTTTTGAATTACAAATAATGGACTATAAAATATGAGAAACACCAGCATTTTCTGAGCTGACTGTATTGCTGGCATTCTTGTTTTTCTTCCATATCCAATCAGTCACCAACATCTGTACTTAAAAGCTGAATAAGATTCAGATTGTGTAAACTTCTAAATGGATGATGTCATTAACTTTTGTTTCTATGCATTTTGGTCATAATTGTTAGCTTTGTATTGGCTTGTTTTATGATATATTAAAACTTTTATTGAATTTTAATATTTTATTAGCAATTTCTTATTTAATTGATGGACACCTAGTACCTATAAACACATCATTTGCATGGCCTCTCAACTGAGTATCTGATCAATTACGTGACTATACCTATAGGTACAAAATAGAATCTGTAACTGGGAGAAATTCTGATTTAACATCTAATTATGCAGTTCAAACATTTGAGTCTTTCCTGTGTTTCTCTTTATCTGGCATGTGCTAGAAGTCTGTTTGACCTCACTACTCATATTAAAAACATTTTTGTATGATAGACATAATAAAGTATAATACCATTCCCAGAATGCCTGTTAGGAGATATCTCTAGTCCATTACTGGGATGGGACATTGCCAAAGAGCCATGTCTTTCTTGCAGCTGGAGTGGTAGACAGAGCCATAGCCCTCTCATCATATCTTGAGGCTTCTGAGTGAAATGCCTTTTCCAGAAGTTATCTTTCCCTACTCATTCCTGTAGTATTTATGGAGCCAGATCATCAGAGGATTCCATTAGCAATTCTTTGTTAAGGGGAAATTATTTCTTAGGCTATCTTCCCACTCATTGGAATACTGGAATACTAAGAGCCAGAGCAATTTATACTTGCCCCTTAATAAATTCTCACATGTGAGGCTAATTCTTATATTCACTCATTCATTTTCATCTTTTCTTTGGCCAAATTGACATCTGGTAACAAGTGATAATAGTTTAAAGCCAAAAAAAAAAAATTCATTCGGATCTCCATGGAGACAGTTCCTGCTCTGGTCTCCATGGTGACACTTAGTTTTAAGGACTCAGGTTAATTTTATATATTTGTAATTTTAATTACTTTTCTTTCCTGCCCAAGTCCCAAATTAAAAAGCCTGGGCGTTTTACTCCCCACCCCCATAGGAAGAAACCAGAAAGATAAAGAGAAAAAATGGGGGAGGGGAATGTGGTAATAACTGTGGGGAACTTCATAGTTTTAAAGATTTTTACACAAAATCATCTGAGCAGGGGTAACAAGTTAGAATTAGAATTAAAGGGGAAAACTCAACTTTCTGTAAAGCTCTTCAGACTTCTACCCTATTGTGCCCTTTGAACAAGGAGTTCAGATGTACTTAAGGCACTCCACATTTAGAGGAGATCCCAGTTCCAAGGCACCAGGGTATCATTTGTTTACTAACATAGAACATAGAGTGAATTTTCTATTTTGCTATATCATTCTTCCTGCATTTAATCAATGACTTTCTTAGGTACTAACCTGGAAGTAGAGTTCCTCATATCACCAAGGAAGAAGCTAGAGTTATGCTGATCTTTGCAAGCCAGCAATCCCATCTCGCTACATCTCCAGCACATCTTCAAGAACTAGGATAAAAAAGCAAGGAAAAAATGAAGGCCCTTAGTAACCGTGTGCTTCAGTTGCATCTTTGCTGAAATCCACGAGGGTTTCCCTTCTATTAAGTAATCTTTCTACCTTTAATGTAGACTTAAGCCCTCAATTTAAAGCTTATTAACTCTTACTTTGCACATTTAAAACAAGTTTGGTTGTGTGCTTTCCATGCACACAGCATTTAATTTGACAAGGGAAGAAAAGAGACTTCAAAGGGTTTTTTGGGGTCAATAGTGAAAAGGGAGAAAAGCAAGTCTCAGGACAAGGGTCAGGTATACAGCAGGTGCTCAATTAATGTTTATCAAATAAGTGAACAAATGAGTAGGTAGAAAGAACACAGAAACCCAAAAGTGACTGCAGGCTGGGCCTTAGATTTTATATTTTTATAAATATAAAATCATTACATTTTTAAAATGAGGCCCTGAGATTCATTAAAGACTACAATACAGCACAAATTCATAATAAAATCAGGACTGATTTTATTATTATCAGTCAGATCCTGATGCTGCAGGACAACTTGGAAGCATGTTTGGTCATCTCTGTATAAGTGAACTTGGAAGAGTGTCATCTATTAGATCTCTGTTAGAAAAGAGTTTAAAAATGGGAGCTAAGCTTGTACTGTTCCTAGTTGCAGTGGGTGTGACATGCCATTAGCGACATTTTGAGTTAATGTAGGAACAAATGATATTTACACTTTGAAGAGATATTTTTATTTCTTAACTCATACTCTAAAAAATTCCAAATTATAATATCACATAGGCATCGAAAATGATGTAATAGTAGACTAAGGACATGGAAATATATTCACTATCTAGTGGGTAGCAGAATTAGAAATTTGCATATAACTCACACGCATATATAAAATTTTCTAAAATTGATCCTCCTAACTTTTCAGCCATTGGTTACTAGAGAAAAATTCAAACATGCCAATTAAAGCTTATCTCTGTCTCTTCAAGTTTAAACAGCTTGTTTTAGGTTAAAATAGTGTTTTTCAGAGCAGCGCCCACTCTTTGAGACCTTCCTCCTCCACCTTCTCCTTCCCCCAGCACCATCTGTGCATATACAGGGGACTCAGGTTGTGTGCTATTCTTCTGAGGATGGGGGAGTGAGGCCTCTAGATCTATGTGTGGGTCCCTGTTCGTGCTCACCTCATCCAGGCTGACTGCAGTGCCTGCTGCTGGTGAATTTGTGGCTACTCCTGCTGGTTTGTTGAAAACCCAGTGTTTTTGCTTACAGACTCAATCCCTCGTGGACTCTTGTGGGGACTGCAAATCCCTGTAAGTGTCAGGCTTGTCCTCCCCCAGCCCCTGACTTAGGTTGGTCACCTCACAGACACAGTGATAGGGGCACCACATCTCTCAACAAGGTATCCTGCAGCTGGCCTGGTGACGCTCAACTCAGCTTACATCGAAATGCCCTATAGGGAGGGTGAGCATACACCATGATTTGCCCAGGATTGTTTTCTCTCATTGGACTGAGACTTGTCATGAGACCCTCTTTCAATTCCTAAAATGCCCTTCTTCGGAAGATAAATTATAGATTTGTGCTTCCTCCCTGTAATATGTTTGGAAGCTTTTGGTTCTTGTTGTCAGTAAAAGCTTAAGGAACTTAAAAGAACTTTTCTTTCTCAAAATGCCTGACTTCAAGAAAAATATTTCACCGAGGACTTAAAAATTTCATCTTGTTAATCAGAAGCTTTATTTTTCTTCAGATTCTAGTGAAACGGTCCTAATTCTTCCCAAAACAAATGTGGATGTCTCTGATTTATTAGAGCAAAAGGTTATTTTAAAGAAAGTCCAGTAAAGAGCAAAGATTAGTATTTAAAAATATAATCTCAATATAAAAAATAGGATGTACTAGAATTCTCTCTTTGGCTAAAAAATGTGTCTATATGCGATGAAAAGAGATTGAAAAGGTATTCACCATTGTAGCACAAGCTATTTATTACTGGATGGTGGATTCATGGATTATTTGTCCTTTTTTCTCTTTGCTACTTCTACATTTTCCATAATGAATGGGTATTATTTTCATAATAAGAGTAAAGAACAATTACTTAACATTTTTAATATCATTTTCTACAGTTTTTCCCTGGAAGCAAACATTCTCTAAATGATCAGAATTTAGACACAATACTTTATTTATTTCAGAGTCTGAGTCACCCTTCATGGTTTATTATGAGTCTTTTAAAAATATCTTTTTAATTGCTAGTTTATGTTGGGTATGAAGGATGATGTTATTCACATTCATTTGGCTTAGCCGCCCTTTCATTCTCGTCTGTGTTCTATAATGGTAGCTCCTACGCCACAGTTATTTTTAATCTAGTCCTACATTCTTATTCCTCAACATACGCACATTACCTACAAATGCTTTTGAATACAGTGGCTTTTTAGTTTTTTGAGGAAACACTTTCTTTGTTTTCCATTTTTCAAGATGAAATCCGAGAGATCTGCTTCCTTTTGCCCTGACTACATTTTCTTTCAGTGCTATTCTCTGTTATGAAATTCCCATCAGATGCTTTTTTTGAAAGGCGATGATTATAGAAATTGTTGTGCCATGATCTTTGTGTGAAGGTTTGCTCAACTTAACTGGCATTTATGAAAATAAAACAGTTTTGCGCGCAAAACTGCCTGGTAAGACAGAATATACCAAACAGGCATTTTCCCATGTGGGCATACTTGGAATAGGAAAGTTCATTGCTGTATTCAAGTACCTCCATCTTAAGTCGTCTTTCTAGCCTTATGACCATCTCCTAACTGGGCTGTGGGAACCACTGGAGCCTTCTCTTCATTGTAATGCTGCCGTAGTCTTTTCTCTAACAGATAGTAGTAAGCACTTTTCCCTCAAGATGTCTTTCTTATAACTCACTGACTATCTCTCTCTATGTAAGGGTGTCAGGGCTGAGGGAGGAAGTTAGAAGAATGTGGGGCTTAGTGATATTTTGATAAGGAGAGGATCACACTGAGTACCCAAACTCAGGACTCAGGATTTTTTTGTAGCACTAGAACTAGTATTGTTAGATAAACTCCTCTGAGTTTCCTTGGGAATTCGTCCCCATGGGTACCATTTTCTGTGTGTACTGGCCAGAACTCTTGGTTGCAAATGGCAGATACTCAGTTTGCACTAGCCTAAGCAAGCAGAATGAATTAACTTACGATATTTCTAGATGGTTGATTACCAGATAAGAAGGGCAGGGATACAGCTGCGCCTTAGGAAAAATTGGAACAAGGGATGCAAATGTTACCAGGTCTCGCTGTATTACTCCTCTTGGTGGGTTTGATTCGTCTTATCATGGAAGACTATGGGAAACATGGCTGCTGCAGTTCTGGAACGTATACCTTACACCTTCATTTCACAAAGAAAGATTGGCTCTAAGGTCTTTTCAGTTCTGAATTTTAAAAATCTCAGCATATGTCTTTCCCTGGGTCAAGTATCTGTTTGGGGTCATCTGGCTGGGCAAGGTCAGATGGAAACATGGTGGCTGGCTCTCTAAGAACCATAGAGCAAGGTGGATACACCCAATAGAAAGAAAAAGTGCTGGGTTGGCCATCCTAGAGAAAGCTATTGTAATGGAGAAGGAATTCCAAATTCCAAACACGTAGTTTTACAGTAAAAGTTTAGAGCATAACCCATCAATATTTTGGGAATTTCCTACATTTGATGTTGTTTTGACTTTAAACTCCCCTTTCCTTGCCATTGTACGCCTATCCAATGCAGTTTTAAAAAACTGACCTCAGATGTAATGGGCAGAAGGCAGAAATCTTTTGTAGAGATTAGGTGAACATATCTTTGTGGTGCTTTGAAAAGGTAAGTTATGAATACATTTGAATACTCATAATTGTTTTTGATAGACACTAATCTTTTATTACTGTTTTCTTTATTTCACTTTGAAATACAATTATATTTTGTTACTAGTTCACACCATGTATTTTCTTGATTTTGATATAACTAAGTTGTGATGATGCATCACAAAGAGAATTCATTGGCAGAAATATTATATGTTTTTTGGTGAGCTATTAGATCTCCAATCAGATTGTTCCAGGTTCAATTAAATGAAAGAATTAATGTAATGCTATTTATTTATGGCAAAGTAAGTTTCATTGCAAAGAATTTAGCTTCCTTTTATAGCAAGTGAGAGAAAGATTATTTTGAAATTAGACTATAGGGATAAATGACTTGTCACAATGTTTAAAATATTTGAACAAATTCTGAATTGCTCAGCAAATATCCAGAAACTTAAAATAAGCTTTAAAAACAATCACCAATTTCCCCATTATCTTCTTTCTAGATGCAAAGCTCCCTTTTGAATGACACTTATTAAAAGTATATTTATAAAGCCATTGCTATGTCACAGGCACTCTGCTCAGTTGGGGGTTTTACAGTAACCAAGACATCCTTCCTGCCTTTAGGAGGTAAAGGTTAATGTGAGACAGGAGTGGGGAAGACTAGCAACTACAACGAACTGTATACGAGTTATGATTAGGGGTAAGCAGAGTGCTCTGGGAGCATCCAGAAGGAACATTTAACTTAGGCCTCCTGGACCAGGGAAAGTCTTTCAGAGGACTCCACAAGGAGAACTAAAGTATGGTGCATTAGTTTTCAACTGAGGGCAGTAATACCCCTTCCCCAAGGGTCTTTGGAAATACGTGTGGGCATTTTTAGTTGCATTATGATTAGTATTTTGTGATGTGATGGTGAGAATTGTGACTCTTAGTCCCAGGAGTGACTATAGCATCTTAACAACATTTATTCCTGTAGCTAAATGGAATCTAATTTGCATATCCTTAAACCAACAGCCGGATGGTTGGGAACAGCAGGACTAACATGTATCTAGCGTCAATACATTAAGGTTAGCTGGTTTGCATAGGACCATTTATAGCAAGAGTGTGAACAGCAGCACTTCTAAGAGATCCAGTAATAGATGCTGTCACAAAAAGGGAATTCCCCACTCATTATTGTATAAGAATCCTGAGCTTTCAGAGCTCAGTGGTGCCTGCTCTTCTTGTAGGGTGCATGCCAATAAAGCAACAAATGGGTCATCACAGGCAACCTAGAGATTAAGATATTGTGATTTTTCACCTAGACCTCTAACAAAATAAGTAGATGTTAGGTCAATGATTAGAAAATTGTAGTCTGGATAGATTGTATGGTTTTTAATTGAGATTTTTCTTTGTATGTTAAACAATCACTCCTATAATAAATATAAGTAATTTGTAAAGTCTGCTTTTGGTTGGTTTCCTCTTATGTCAGAGTCAGGGTGGTGAATGTAACGTGATAGATCTTACCCTGTGCCTCAGCCCCTGCCCATGTAGCTCTAACAAATGAGCAGGTCAAGGCATGTAATATGTCCTGTTAGACATTAAGGCACAAATAAGAACTTTTTGGGGAGACATAACTCTTTCTTTGACAGCTCTCCTATTTTTTCCTTAGAAATTGTCTGTTTAGACTTCTCGTCACTACCGGGGGCAATTTTGGGAAATAATTTTTCTTAGAAAGTTATGTATATCTTCTAGCTTTCCAAATGTATTTGCATGGAGTTATGAAAAGTAGTTTTTAATGATTTAAATCTGTTTCTTCTATTTTGATATTTATAATCTATTTTTAACAACTTTATTAAGATGTCATTCACATGCCACACAAGTCACCCTTTTAAAGTGTATACAATCCAATGGCTTTTAGTATTTGCAGAGTTGTGCATTCATCACCACAATTAATTTTAGAACATTTTATTCCCAAAGTAAATTCTGCTCCCCTTAGCTCTTACCCACAAACCTCTCCCAGTTTTCAGCCTTCCAGTCACAGGCAACCACTAATCAATTTTCTGTGTCTATAGATTTGCCTATCCTGGACATTTTATTTAATTGGAACCTGCCATATAATACGGTCTTTTGTGATTTATGTAATGCTTTCCAGATTCATCTGTGTTGTAGGTTTTATCAGTATTTCACTTCTTTTTGTTGCTTAGCAATAAAAATATAGTAACAATAATAATATTTCACTATATGACTATTATGTCCCTCTATGTTGTTTGTATCTCCCTGTACTTTTTCTTGATTTGTTAGGTAGGCATTTGTCTATTTTGTTTACTTACTCATTTGTTTATAGGTTTTATTCTTTTTCTATTTTTTTTTGAATTGGAGTCTCACTCCATCGCCCAGACTGGAGTGCAGTGGCTGCTCCCGGCCACCGCAGCCTCGACCTGCTGGGCTCCGGCGATCCTTCCGCCTCAGCCTTCCAAGTAGCTGGAACTACAGGCACGCGCCACCATGCCCGGCTGATTTTTTTGAATTATTGTAGAGATGAGGTCTCGCCAAGTTGCCCAGGCGGGTCTCGAACCCGTGGGCTCAGGCAATCCATTCACCTCAGCTTCCCAAGGCACGGGATTACAGGCTGAGCCACCGAGCCTGACTTCTTTTTCTATTTTTTAACTTATTTAATTTTGCTTTTATCTTAAATTATTCTGTCCTAATTTCTTTTGGTTTGCTTGTTCTTTTTCTATGTTTTTGAATTAGCTGTTTCATTTATTTGTTTTTAAATTTTGTGTTTAATGATATGGGTGCTTAAAGCTTTCCATTTTTTTCTGGGTACTGCTTTAGCTATAGCCTATGCTTTTTTTTCTTTTT
>CAUYQG010090055.1:0-32355 GCA_963574415.1 Tarsius wallacei
TATTTACAGTAGCAAAAACATGAAACCAAACGTACTGCCCCTCAAAAGAGGACTAGATTAAAAAAAAGTGGTACATATACACGATGGAATATTATGCAGCTATAAAGAAGGACAAAATTATGCACTTTGCAGCAACTTTGATGGACTTAAAGACTATAATCCTGAGTTATCTGTCACAGAAACAAAGAACTGAGTATCATATGTTTTCACTCATAAGCAAATCTTGAACAACTGTTGTAATACTATAAGAAAGGGATCGGCAGTAGTGGGAAACTACTGGGGGGAGCACACCTCATCAACAAGGGTAACTGCATAGTGAACATTTGTACACCTAACCCTGAATTGTACCCCACATATTTAAAATTAAATTTTTTTTTAAAAAAAGAACACACAAATCAAGTCTTGCCCACTGATTCCCAAAGAGCACAGGGCAGGTACATCATAGATGTTCAATATATGTCAGCTGGAAACAAATATGACCAAAACCCAGGTCCTTTATCCACAAAATCATTTTTTTCTGTTCCTTAAATGAGTCATTTATGTAGTTGTGGGGTAAATAATCAAAAAGCTACTTATCAAATGAAGAAAAAAAAAATGATGTTTCAAAAAGAAACACAATAATATTTGGTGTTGCAATAATCAGAGTTTTATTTGATCAAATTTCCCACAGGTCTTGCATCACCCTAGTGATAAAGAAATTATTTCTAAAGGAGGCAGAAATTGTGGCAGCCTTGTCTGCTTTATTGACATCAATAGTACCAGAAAACCCCGTTGAATATGCCCAGCCAAGCCACTTCCTCTCTTTCTCTCTTTCTATTCATCCTTCCCATGTTCCTGGACTTATCACCCAACACACCCACACTGATGCCTCAGGCCTGCATAACAAGCCACATGAACACCTGTTCCCTTGCTCAGGGGATTTCTGAAGTTTGTTTTCCACTGCATTGTAACACATGCCAAGCATGGCTAGAAGCTTTTCATAAACACTACCTCCCCCTTCTTCCTCCTAAATCCCTCAGTAGCTTTTAATTCATAATCTGCTTGATTTTCCACAGATCCTTTCTAGTCACCATCAGATTGGGTAATACTGCCTCTCAACTATATGCTCTATGATTCCCGTGTAAGATTCAGACCTTCTGCATACAGCCTAGGCTTGGAGCTCAGGCTTGTTGTGCCAGAAAAATATGTACTGCTTTAACCCAATATCCAACTTTTTCTGTTGTCTTTATGTGTTCATGGTTCTATAGCAAAATACCTGAGACTGAATAATTTATAAACTATAAAAATACAGTTCTGGACGCTGGGAAGTTCAAGATCAAGGCAACAGCAGTTTGGTGTCTGGTGAGGACCAGGGCCCTGCCCTCATGACTCAATCACTTTCTAAATGTCCCCAACTCGTAATACTACCATGTTGATGATTATGTCTTGATATATAAATTTGGGGAGACACAGTTGAACCATAGTACTGGTATGATGCAAGGTCTAGAAATATGTGATTAAAAATGTCTTGGTTGGTTTATGCTAGGCCATCTAAAAAACAGGAGGGCTGGAAAGACAATCCTTGTCCTCAATAACCAGTTAAATATGGCAGCCAAGAACTTGAGAGAAACAACTGAGACTGTCTCAGGGCTGCATGTTTTAGGAAACTATATGTTTTGAAAAAGAGTATTAAGGAAAACATAGTTACCATTAAGTATACCTGGGTTCCAGCCTACTGATTTAGAGACTTAAGTAGTGACTTTGAAATGTAGTTATATAGGAGATAGTTGGGCATTTACATGTCTGGGCCCACCCCAAAAAACCAACCTGAATTTCTGAGGGTGAAAGGTAGTTATATGTATTTTAAAAGTTTCTCAACCAGGCACAGTGGATCACACTTGTAATCTCAGCATTTTGGGAGGCAGAGGTGAGAGGATTCCCTGAGTTCAGGGGTTCAAGACCAGCCTGGGCAACTTGATGAGAACTCATCTCTACAATTAAAAAAAAAATTAGCTGGGCTTGGTTGCACATGCCTGTGGTTTCAGCTACTTGGAAGGCTGAGGTGGAAGGATTTCCTGAGCCCAGCAGGTTGAGGCTGTGGTAGCCGTGAGCATGCCACTGCACTCCAGTCTGAGCAACAGAGTGAGATTCCAACTCAGTTACAGAAAAAAAGGAAGAAAGAAAGAGAGAGAGAGAGAGAAAGAGAGAGAGAGAGAGAGAGAGAGAAAATCTTCTTAGATTTCAATGTCATTTTTCCTTAAGTAAACCAGAGGAACTGAATATAGATATGATAATTAGATAGTTTTATCCATCTACCTGAAGGAATAGTCTGGATTGTGTTGCCCAGTGCAAGGGAATAAAAATCTGTATCATTTTAGAATTATTTTTTATTTAAAAAAATAATTTATTTATTAATTATAGAGTTGTGGGGTACAGGTGAGGATTTACTACATAAAGCTGCATTTACTACATAAATTGGGTGCCAGGTGAAGTTTGGGATTCTAGGTAGCCCTCACTCCCCATGACAGTGGACCAGGTACCCTTTGTGTTGTCATGTTCCCCCACCCTCCTCCCTCCTTCCCATCCTCCCTCCCTCCCTTAGCAGTGCCCAATGAGTACCAATCCTACTCTTCTGCCAATGCAGCCAGTGTTCATGACCCACTTATGAGTGAGAACAGGCAGTATTCAGTTCTTTGTTTCTCTGGTAGTTCACTTAGTATGATGGTCTCCAACTGCATCCAAGTTGCTGTGAAGGCCATGTTTTTGTTCTTCTTTTTAGCTGCATAGTATTCCATCATGTATATATAGCACATTTTCTTTATCCAGTCCACTTTTGAGGGGCATCTGGGTTGGTTCCATGTTTTTGCTATTGTAAATAGCATGGCAATAAATATGGGTGTTTAGGTGTATTTTTGGTAGAGTGATTTATGTCTCTTCAGGAATATTCCCAGGAGAGGGAATGCTGGAGCATATGGAAACTCAATTTTTAGTTATCTGAGAAATTGCCATACTGCTTTCCATAGAGGTTGAACTATTAACAGCTTACATTCCCACTAACTGTATAGAAGCATTCCCTTTTCTCCACATCCATGCCAGCACCTGTTGTTTTTGGACTTATTAATGATAGCCATTCTTACCAGAGTTAGGTGGTATCTCATTGTAGCTTTTATTTGCTTTTCTCTGATGATTAGTGAGGCTGAGCATTTTTTTCTGTGTGTTGGCTGCTTGTATGTCATCTTTTGAGAAGTGTATGTTCATGTCCTTTCCCCATTTTTAATGGGTTTTTTGCTTTTTTCTTTCACTTTGAGTTCTTTATAGATCCTGGATGTTAGGTTTTTGTCAGATGCATAATTTGCAAATATTTTTCCCATCCTGTGTCTTGTCTCTTTACTGTCTCAATGGTTTCTTTTGTTGTGCAAAAGCATTTCAGTTTGATGAAGTCCCACCTGTTTATCTTAGCTTTTGTAGCATTTGCTACTGGAGACTTGATCACCATTCATTGCTTACTTCAATGTACAGAAAGATGTTTCCTACATTTTCTTCTAGGATTCTTATAGTTTGAGGTTTTACATTTAGGTCCTTGATTGATTTTGAGCTGGTTTGTTCTTTGGTGGTAGGTGGGGATCAAGTTTTTCCAGCACCATTTGCTAAATATAGTCTTCTTTCCCCAGTGATAGTTATGGGTGGTTTTATCTAAGATGAGTTGGTTGAGACCCATGTTTTTATTTCTGGAATCTCTGTCCTGTTCCCATTAATCTATGTGCCTATTCCTGTACCAATACCATGCCATCTTGGTAACAGTAGTCTTGAAATAAATTTTAAAGTCTTGTAAAAAAGCCTTGTAATAAAGAAGTGTGACACCTCCCACTTCATTCTTTTCACTGAGGATTATTTTGGCTATTCATGCCCTGTTTTGTTTCCATATGAATTTTCATATTGTCATTTCCAGATTTGTGAAAAATGATGTTGGTAATTTGATGGATGTTGCATTGAATTTATAGATTGCCTTGGGTAGGATGGATGTCTTGGCAATGCTGAGTCTTCCAATCCATGAGTATGGGAAGATTTCCATTTGTTTGTGTCATTCTTGATTTCTTTGAGCAGTGTTTTGTAGTTCTCATTGTAAAGGTCTTTTTTTTTCTTTTAAAAATTTTATTTCAAATTGGGTACAATTCAGGGCTAGGTATACAAATATTCACTGTGCAGCTACCCTTATCGATGAGGTGCACCCTCCCTTCCCCAGGTACTTATCGACTACTGTCAATCCCACCTCCCCACCCCCCAACTCCCTCCCCACAGTTTCTCGCCACTTTCAATCCTTCTCTTATAGTAATATGGTAGTTGTTCAAGGTCCACTTATGAGTGAGAACATGGGATACTCAGTTCTTTGTTTCTGTGAGAGATCACTCAGTATTATAAACTCTAATTCCATCCAGGTTGCTGCAAAGTTCATGATTTTGTTCTTCTTTATGGCTGCATAGTATTCCATTGTGTATATGTATATGTACCACATTTTTTTAAATCCAGTCCTCTTTTGATGGGCAGCATGGTTGGTTCCATGTTCTTGCTATTGTGAACAATGCTGCAATAAACATACGTGTGCAAGTATCTTTTTTATAGAGTGACCTGAGTTCTTCTGGGTACATTCCCAGGTCTTTCACTTCTCTGATTAGGTGGATGCCAAGGAAATTTCTTTCTTTCTTTCTTTCTTTCTTTCTTTCTTTCTTTCTTTCTTTCTTTCTCTCTCTCTTTCTTTCTTTCCTTCCCTCCTTTCTTTCTTTCTTTCTTTCTTTCTTTCTTTCTTTCTTTCTTTCATGTGTGGCTATTGTGACTGAGATTGTGCTTTTTATTTGATTCTCCATCTGCTTGTTGCTGATGTATAGAAATGCAACTGTCTTTTGTATGTTTATTTTGTAACCTGAGTTTTTACTAATGTCATCTATCAGTGAGAAGAGGCTTTTGAAAGACTCTGTTGGTTTTTCTAGGTATAGAATCATATCACCTGCAAAGAATGACAGCTTAACTTCCTCTTTTCCGATTTCGATACCCCTGATATCCTTCTCTTGTCTGATTTCTCTTGCTAAAATTTCAACACTGTGTTGAATAAGAGGGTTGAGAGTGGGCATCCTTGTCTTCTTCTGGTTCTTAAGGGGAATGTTTCTGGCTTTTGTAAATTGAGCAAAACGTTGACTGTGAGTTTATCATAGATGGTTTTTATTATTTTAAGAAATGTTTCTTCTATACCTAGATGTTTGAGGGTTTTTATCAAGAAGGGATGCTGAATTTTGTTTGATGCTTTTTCTAATTATCTAATAAGATAATCATGTGGTTCTTGGTTTTACATCTGTTAGTATGTTGAGTTACATTTGTGGTTTTGTGAATGTTGAATCAGCCCTGAATCCTGGGAATGAAGCCCACTTGGTCATGGTGGAGGATTCTTGAGACATATTGTTGGATCCAATTTGCTAGAATCTTGTTGAGAATTTTTGCATTTATATTCATTAAGGAGATTGGTCTGTAATTCTCTTTCTATGTTGGGTCTTTGTCAGGTTTGTTATCAGTATAGTGTTTACATCATCATTTGAATTAGGAAAATTCTATTATTCTCAGTTACCTGGAATGCTTTCAATAAGATTGGTATCAACTCCTGCTTTTATGTCTTGTAGAATTCAACTGGAAAGCCATCTGGTCTAAGAGCTTTTTTTTGTTTGTTTTTTTTGTTTTTGTTTTTTTGGTGGGGAAGAGTCTTATGATTGAATCAATTTCCTGGATTGTTATTGGTCTTTTTAGAGTTTCATTTTATTCTTGTTTCAACCTTGGGAGGTTTTGTGATGCCAGAAAGTCACCCATTTTCTTTAGATTTTCTCATTTATTTGCATACAGATGTTCACAGCAATTTGCGATGATCTTTTGAATTTCTTCAGGGTCAGTTGTGACATTGCTGTTTTTGTTCTAATTGTGTTTATTTGGACTTTCTCTCTTTTTTAGTCAATCTGGCCAAGGGTCCATCAATCATATTTATCCTTTCAAAGAAACATCTTTTTGTCTTGTTAATTTTTTCCATGATATTTTTGTCTTTTATATGCTGCAATTGTGACTTTATCTTAGTGATCTGGATTTTTCTACTAAGATTAGGATTTAGATGATCTTGCCTTTCCAGCTCTCTTAGGTATGATGTTAAACTGTTTACTTGTGAACTTTTTGTGTGCCTGCAATGCTATGAATTTTCCTCTCAATGCTTTCATGCCATCCCAGGGAATCTGAAAAAATGTGTCTTTGTCTTTGTTTTTTTTTCCAGGAATCTTTTTATTTCTGTCATGATTTCTGTGTAGACCCAGAAGTCATTCAGCAGCATGTTGCTTAGTGTCCATGTCTTTGTGTGTGTTTTGGGGGATCTTGTTGGTGGCAATATTTATTTTTATTCCACTGTGATCTGAGAAGGAACATGGTATTATTTTGACCTTTTGAAATTTTTTAACTCTCAACTTATGCCCAAGAATGTGATCAGTCTTGGAGTATATTGCATGTGCTGATGAGTAGAATGTATACTCTGCAGTGTTGGGTGGAGTGTTCTGTAGCCTTCTATTAAATCCATTTGACCAAGTGTCAAGTTAAGGTTCTGTATCTCCTTGCTGTTTTTTGTCTCAGGGATCTGTCTACGGGGTATTGAGGTTTCCAACTATGAGTGTCAAAGTCTTCTCTTCATTTACTTAGTAGTTGTTTTATAAAACCAGGTTCTCATATATTGGGTGCATGCATGTTTAGGATGGATTTTCTTTTTCTTTTCTTTCTTTTTTTTTTTGCTAGTAGATTGAGCCTTTTGTCATTATGTATTGTCCTTCCATGTCTTTTTTAGTTTTTTATGGTTTGAATTCTGCTGTGTCTGATATCAGAATAGGTACCCCTACTGTTTTCTTCTTTTGATTTGCCTGAAAGGTCATTTTTTCAGCCTTTAATTTTGAGCCTATAGATGTCCTTTGCAGTATGATGAGTTTCCTGGAGGCAGCAGACTGTTGAATCATGCTTCTTTATCAAGTCTATCCCTGTCTCATATCACACAAAAAATCAATTCCGAATGATATTTGAATGTGAAAGCAGCAAAATCAAATTTTTGGAAGTTAATATAGGAAAATTATTTTATTATATCAGGTTAGGAGAAAATTTTAAAAGAAAACAAGAAATCGTAACAATAAAAGAAGAGATTAATTACACCACTAATGAATTTTAGAAGTTTATTCAAAAGATAGAAGAGATTAAAATGGTAAATTCAACTGTGGTAGAGGATATTTGCAATGCGTATACTTGATAGGGGGCTCTTATCACACACAGTATTTCTACAAATTAATAAGAAAATAGAAACCTATTAGAAAAGCCAGTTAAATAAAATAACCAAAATCATAATATGAAATGGTATTTATTCTTTTTAGACATCAAGGAAATTCAAAATAAAGCCACAAGAAAATACTGTTGTTCACATATTAGAATAGCTAAAATTAGAAAAGTAACTATAAAGCAAGAATCTGCCTGGGGAAAGGGGGACACACCTCATGAACAAGGGTAACTGCATAATGAATATTTGTCTACCAACCCTAAATTGTACCCCACAATTTGAAAATAAAAAATTAAAAAGTCAAAAAAAAAGAATTGAATGAATAAATGAGTAGCAACCAATGACAGAGATGAGGAAAAGGTAATAAAGTTTAAAGCATTGTTAGTAAATTTAAAAAAAGACAATAAAAAGAAATGCATCTGGGTTCAGAGAGATATATATGAGAATGGTTATAGGGATATTATTCATAATAGTAAAAAACTAAATGTTCATTAGAAGTATAGTAAATGAATAAATTGTGACAGCTGAATTTTATTTACTAGGTGAGCAAACTACAGCTATATGGAACAACATAGAAAAAAATGTTATAAATAACATCAGAGAAATAATCCAAACAGTATATATATACATTAAGCATGAATTCATTTATCTAAAGTTCAAAATCTAGTGATATTAGATAATAGAGTTTATGGATGAAAATTTGAAGGGCAAAGTGATAAAGAATAGCAATCAACATGAAATACCTGAAAAAATTCCTTTTTCTCCTATTTATTTGCTGGGCATTTCACTAAAATTATCATCATCATTTGTCAAAATGAAACTAGTAATATTTACCTTTCAGGATTGTTGTAACAGTTAAATGAGATATTGCATGTAAAATTTTGAACATATAGCCTGGTGTTAGGGGTTTCAATCTCCAAGAGGTCAATTGACTGTGTCCCTCATAGTTCTGAACCAACTGACATTGGAAAAGAATAAAAATATGGGGGCAATGACTGTTAAATCTGATAAACATTGGTAAACTGCAATAAAGCTTCATAATTTCAGTTCTTTGGAAGATGGAGTTTATACAATCAACTTTAAAGCTTTCAGAGTTTTGTGAATGGAGACAAAGGGAGGGCACATGCTAGAAATTTGGCATTTTTATTCCACCTAATGAAGAAACATCAGACAAAAGATGTCAGAATCTTTTCAGTTCAGCCATCAGAGAGACCCATTATCCTTCCACAGAGGAAGACTGGGGTGTTATCTCATTAAAGTTTCCTCCCCTCATGGAAGCAGACGGGTAGTTTCTCCCAAACACGTGACCCATATTAAAGACTTAGAACATGAATACAGTAGTCATAATAGTGGAAGTAGAAGTAATACTTAGTTCCAGGACGGTGAGGTTGATGATAATTTTAAAAATTAAAATAACATGCACCCATTCAATAAAATACTTATAAGTTATAGCTCTACATTTTAACTCAAAAACAATCTCAAGAGCCAAACTGGCAGGGTATTACACAACCATAAATGTTCTTATCGTACCTTAAGAAAGAGCTTTACACAATCAGTGTAAGCAGTCAGCTGGTGGCTATAATTTGAGAAGGGGCCCTACTGAAAATAGTATCCTAACTCCTACTCCAACAGCATATTGTGTGATTGCACTTTCAAACATTCGTTTATTTGAGTTTGATGATCGTGGCACTAGAAAACTGGCATTGAAAGGTCTCTAATAAGGTTCATTCTTTGCCATACTCATTTCAGCTGGAAAATTTTATCAGCACACCAAGAAATTAGCCAGTATTTTAGAATAAAAGGAGCCAAACCCAGGGGGTGGGTAAGCCTGCTGCTGAAAGTTTATCAGAGGAGGGATAGAAAAGTTTTGGAGCTTGGGAAGCTGTTGGGAATAATATCAAATGTGAGACCCAGGGAAGGATATCTTGCATGGCATCCAGGGCAGAGGGGAAATGAAAGTTAACTTTACTTACCTCATAGTTTGGCCAGGGGCTATTTCCACTTTGGGTTATCAGTTTTTAATGCCCAGATGTTAATAATGAGGTAATTTATATATAGACAATAAATCCTCTATCAACCTAAGGAAGCCGAAGCTTATAGCATCACTGGCTTATAATGTATTGCTGGGAAATGTATAGAACCCTAAAGACCAAATACCTCATCTTTCCCGTAAATGTGTAATGAAATAACTAAGTGGGTTACATGTCTTTATTAAAGCCGTTGCCATGTATCTGCGCTCCCTACCTTCTTATATTTCCCTCAGCAGTGCCCTATCAGAACAGCTTACCAAGTATCACAGACACACCAAACCAAACCTAACAAACTCTCTATTCAGCATCTCTGCTGTTCCTGACATTGTGGGCAGGTGAGAAGAATCCCTACTTCACTCAGAAAAGATATTTTGAAACATATAATGGGTTTAAATCTAAAAGGCAAATACAAATGGTTATTATTGTATGTGTTACATATGCTTCACTCAACCCATAGATTGTAGGTACAAGATTAAACAAGAGCAACAGAGAAAAAAATATCAAAAATAAATTAAATGAAACAGTAGCAACATTTATTTCCTTGCCTAGGAACACATACTGCAAGAAAATTAACTTAGTAGTTCTCTAAGAGGAAAATGTTAGTGTCTTTTAAGTGTTAGCATATGGATGGGTATTCATGGTTCTTACAAACCACGGCATTAATTGAAACTAGCACTCTGGATAGAATTATGAGTCTCTAATTCAGTGTTCATAATTGGTTAAAATAAGTCCCATTGTTTACAGCTCAGGAAAGAGTCTTCCTTAATTCCAGTGAGAATTCATCGTGCTGGGGTAGCTCAATGTTCATAATCCTTTGTCAGCTTCAGCAGGTCAGAACTAGTTGCTTTGAAACACAACATTGGTTTTGATATCTTATAGAAAATCATGGCTGTAAGTGGGTGATTTTTCTTACATACAGGTAATTGGGTCTTTCTGCTCCTTTAAATTCTCTCTCAGGATTAGCCCCAGACTAGATGGACATGTCTGCTCTCTTTGTTATCCAGGAAAAACAGAATTCTCTAAAGCCTAGTCCCTTCTGATCTGGGTCTTCAGCCAGCTCTCCATATTCTCCTTTCTTCCCATCATTGTTACACCCTTTGGGTCCCATTCCCAGGAACTTCACCTGGTTCTTGCTCCCTGTCTGAAGCTAAATGGAGACAAACACGATTAAAACTACTGGTACAACAAGTTCAGAAATGAACTCTGTCTTGGTTTAGGAACATGTACAAATGCTTTTAATAAAATCACAAGTTAAGGAATAAAAAAATTATCAATATTGTGATGTGAACTGCATGAAAAACTATTAAATGGTTAAAAAAAAAAAGACTGGACGGAATAAAGCCTTGAGGTTGGCAAGATGGAAAGTGATTTCTTTGGGGTGGTAGGAAAATGCATGCCTTTCTCCTGCTTTTTGACACCTATTTCCCCCCCTTGAAATGGGGAATTCCTTCCTTTTAAGTGTGTACAGTACTCTGATAATCAGGAGGGAGAGAATAACAACTAATCCGAACAAACTATAGTCAATGCCATGAACACAGGCTGAAATACCATAATTCAGAATTTGGAGTCTCATTTAATAATATTTATACTACATAATAGTAAAAATTGCAACAAATTAATTACCATTAAAATTATTTTTCTTAAATACATTTATGTAGGCTTTTAAAGTAAAGATTATTTTCAATGTTTTTAACAAATAAATGTAAATACAAATCTGCAATGCTGAAGTTTATAGGTATTAGAGGATTTTAAGAGTTTTGCTGGTTTTGTTAATGATTTCACAGCATGGTTTGCTGTCTTCATAGTTATTTAGACCCATCTCACTTTGTATATTCCACTCTGGGAAATAAAAGCACTAGTCTTACCAGCTCACCACATCTCTCATGTGCTACCTATATTTGATATTCTCCCACATAGTTAGTCCCACTTTGGCTATTAGAAAGACTTTTCTTTCCACATCATCCCCTCCCTTCTGGGGGTCCACAGTCACCAGGAATGTATAATGTCCTTGGTTCTAGAAAGTAGAGTTTTCTTCAAGGTGTGAGCTCTTTGAAGAGCCAAGCCCTGTTTTCAGACACAGAAAGGTCTTACTCCTATTGTACAATCAAGGGGTGATGGAATACTGTTGATCAACAGATGTCACTAGATGAATGGTCTCTTGGTTCTGTTCTGCATCCACTTAGTTCCCTATCTCTGGAGATTTCTGGTATCTTCTTAAAACTTAAAGGTTTTTCTGTCAACATGGTCTCCTTTCTCTCCTCTTTCCCCAGCAAATTGCTTTTATCTAGATAAGGTATTCAGAATACCAGACAATCTATCCTATTTATACATATTTATCAGACTACTTCTGGTACACCTAGACCAGTGGCTTTTGAACTTAAGAAACAGAATTTGTCATCTATGTTTTCCTGGTTATCTAGGGTCTCCTTTTCCTCAACATCAATAAATTAGGATTATATAGAAACAGTAATATATGCAGTGAATCCCTCATTGCTTTGACCTAACTATTAGAAACTGCATAATGTGCTGATCAAGCATCACCCTGCCTTGTGATGTCACTTCTAACTATTATGCACTCACAGTGAACCAATTGCTGCTAAGTATACTGTGTCTTGCTGAGTTATATTCTTTCTTACTTGCTCTTTACCAGAATGTTCTTCCCTTTCCTCATCTTGCAAACCCCTTCAAAGCTTGACTCTAATGCCCTCCTACAAAAAGCTTTCTCTAAATACCCATACCCTTTCTCTGGGCCTCTAGAGCAAGAAGCAAATTCAGAAGGCCCGTAAGGTAAATATCCTTCCATTTTGTAGCTTGTCAAGTTGCTGCCTCAGCAAATCTGAGTAACTCACCTTCAAGACAGGCTGATTCAGAGCCTGCTCTCTGTAGGCTACTTCTCTGTTCACCAGAATGCTCTAGCATCATGGTTCAGTGTCACCTAGAGGGTCCCAGGATTTCCCTATAAATAAGAAAAGTGTTTTAGGGACAGAGTCCCACGATCTGTCTTATTGCACTATTGCCAGCCTGCATGTACCACTCCATGTCAGAAGGAGAACTTGGGATCATGTGGCTTCTACTACTTCTCTGCTACTAAATTTATTACCAGTAAACTCCACCTTATATTTCTATTATGTAGTGGCTGTGGCATATGTGCCCAGGTGCTCTTTGTACTGAAGTGTATTATGTGAGCATCCAGCATGTTGCAGTAATCAATTTATACATTTGTGTCCCCCATGAGGCTGTAAGATTCTTGAGGGAAGATAATGCTTTGACTCTGTACCCTTAGAATCCCTTTCAGTTCTTACACAGAATAGTTGCTCAAAAGATTATTGACTCTCTCCTTTTACTCATCAAGTCCCACATATATGTCTCTCATTTGATGAGTCAAGGATTCCCAATGCTATTATTCAATATCATTCTTAAGTGAATATCAGTTCCAGGAAATCAAGGCCCACTATGCAGACAATAAAAGACCTTGCTAAATCAAACTGGAAACTTCAGAGATTCTCTAATTACATAGTAAATAATTATCCTTCATATGTACAAGAATGAGTACTTTATGTACAGGAATCACTTTTCCTTAAAATTAATTACATGGCCCTAGTCCCATCAAAACAACTTCTTTCAACCTATAATTGTGTGTTCATGGGATTATTTTCTTTCCCTTTATTTTAGACTGGGACTGCTAAAAAGTAAGAGAGTTTCATCATAAACATTAAGATATGTTATGTCTGCAGGGTCAGATAAATTGTGATACCAACTGGGAAAATGTCCAACTGGCCTTTATTTAGCTGGTCACAGGGTTCTGCAGGAATTCTGATTCTGATAAGTTTCATCCTAATCTAATGGTACATTAGGTGTGGTTTCCTATGGAGCAGTGTTGTTAGTGCTGAAAATGATTGTTTTGCGGTATCCACATATGTTTTTGAGTATTTGGAAAAAATAAATTTGTAGCCTTTTAAAAAATTAGGGTTCTCCAAATCCCTATCATTCTTATGCCTTGGAAAAGGACATAAGAAAATAAGTTAAAGTTGTATGCATAAATTTCAAGTACATAAGCTTGGTAGAATAAAATGAACAGGGGACAGTGGAGGGAGAGTAATGTCAGGAAGAGAGAACAACTAACATATATAAGAGCCTTTTTGTGGCAAGACTTTATGTATATTACTTAAGTTAATTGTCATAACCTGAAGTATGATATACATATCATTATCTTTACTTTACAGGAGGAAAATTGATACTAAATATTACCCAGCTGATCCATAGCACAACAGGGATGTAAATCCAAGCTGATGATTGTTTTTCTACTCGGTATGATTTTCCACTTAATGCTGACAGGTAACCTGAGACATGGCTTTGGAAGTCAGGCAATTCTGGATTCACTTCTCTCCTCTACTACTTTCTAGCTGTAGGATCTTGGTTAGATTATTTATACCCACCTTTCTCATCCATAAAATAAGAATAGTACTTGTCTCACAATATTATTGTAAGACTTAAGCAGGGTGGTGTAATTAAAACTCACACCACTCTACTTGGCAGTGATATGCTATGGAAACATCTTTTAACCTCTCAGCTGAAGAGCTGAACAGTTGTTTGTGGGTAATCACATCAAAACTTCTCAATGTTGTACTACACTGATAAAACAACCCTACTTTGATTGCCTTCACACCTCCTTCTTCTTTGCCTTCTTCTTTTACATCAAGCACAGATATTTGTCCCTTTCTTTAAAGAAGATTTCTTCACCTGTTCTTCTGACACGTTCCATGGCAGTTAACATTAGGAATAGTAATCTCATATGGGGCTTGATTTCAGGAATGGCCGAAATGCTTCTGCTTTTGAATTCTTCCCTGATTTCTCCAATAAGCCATGTATTCCAAAATTAGAGTTCTCTGCCCTTTCCTGACAAAACTGGAGACTGTTTAAATACCACCAAAGATGGGACTTATTAGGCCTTATCAGACACCTATACTAATGACATTCCCTGTGATTCACAAAATGATAAGGCTTCCTCATCAACTCCTGAGGTATAACTTGGAAGAATGGTGTTGAAGATGGAAGAACTTTGGACTTCCCTATGGGCTGCTTGAATAAAAAAAACAAAAAACATTTCTATCAATTGGGCATCCTTGTAAAATGTTGAAAAAATCACATCCATTCCTAGGCTGAGCCTTTTATAAGTTGAAAAAGACCACGAAAAGTTGTGGCTTTAAGACTCCTAATACATTAAATTTTTAATCCCCACAGAGTCAAAATTATATTAAATGTTCAATATTTTCAGTTTGACTGTTTCTATACTGTCATTTGTAGATAACATCAAAATGTTAAGTTTGAGGAACACTTTGAATAATGTGTGGTCTTAACCAAATAAACCTCTTGGGCGTTAAGTCCTGGTCTTAAGTGAGATTTGGTACAATGAGAGATTATAAAGTGACTAGAAGTTTTAAAGATGGGAAGAGGAAAGGATACAGGAAGAAAAGATTTGAAGTATCCAAGATTTGTTCTACAAATTGGGACAAAATTTTCTCATATTTTCATATCCTTTTTTTAAACAGCCCTCAATTACCTAACATTTATTACTGTCTCCTCTTTTCTCATTAAGCCTGGTAAAGTGGTTTTCCTTGATACATTGTGATAGATAAGATTATTATTTCTATTTTCTCCCCTATTGTGATAAAATTATTTATCAACACTCTTTGCAGTGCCTTCCAGTGCGTGGAATATACCCATCAACTTTTGGCGTGGCATGTGACTTGCTTTGATCAATAGAACATGGGTAAAACATTCCCAGTTCATGAATTGGAAGACTTAATATTATTAAGTTGCTAATACTACCTAAAATTATCTATAGATTTGGTGTAATCCCTATCTATTTTCTATGCTACATTTTACAGAAATGGAAAAACTCATCCTAACATTTATATGAAATTTCAAAGGACCCCCAAATAGCCAAAAGGAACAAAGTCAAAGGACTCACATTTCCTGATTTCAAAACTTAGTACAAAACTAAAATAAGCAAAACCATATGATACCGACATAAAGACTAACAAGCAGATCAACAGAGTAGAATAAGGAGACCAGGTATAAATCCTTGCATATATGGTCAAATGACTTTTGACAAGAAAGTCAAGACCATTCAATGGGGGGGGGGGGATTTTAAATAAGAGATGCTGAGAAAACTGAATATCCACATGCAGGAGAATGAAGTTTTGTTTTTGCCAAATACCATATTCAAAAATTAACTCAAAATAAATTTATGACATAAATTTATGACCTATATTACAAAACTCTTAGAGAAAAATATAAGGCAAAAACTTCATGACATTGAATTCAGCAATGATCTATTGGATGTGACACTAATGACATATATATAGGCAACCAAAAAAAATTTAACTTCATGAAAAAAAATTTGTGTATCAAAAGACACTACCAACATAGTAAAAAGGCAACCCACAGAATGAAATAAAGTGTTTGCAAGTCACATATCTGCAAAGGTATTGATATGCAGAATACATTGAGAACTTATAAAAATCAACTGGAAAAACATTTTTAAATGGACAAAGGATTTGAATAGACATTTCTCCAGAGAAAGTATATAAATGGCCAATAAGTACATAAAAGATGCTCAATATTACTAATTATTAGAGACATGCAAATCAAAACTATAATGAGACAATGTTTCACACCCGTTAGAAAGGTTACTATCAAAAAACAACAACAACAAAATCAGTGTTGGAGAGTATGTGGAGAAATTGTAATTCTTGTGCAGTTAGTGGAAATGTAAAATAATACAGCTCCTATGGAAAAAGTGTGGCAGTTTCACAAAAAGTAAAAATAGAATTACCATATGACCCTGCAATTCCACTTCTAAGTATATGCCTCAAAGAATGGAAACCAAGGTCTCAGAGAGATATTGGTACATTCATGTTCTTAACAGTACTGTACTAATCACAGTAATTAAGATGTGGAAGCCAGCACAAGTGCCCAGTAACAGAAAATTAGATAAGCAAAATGTGATACATACATACAATGAGATATCATTCAGCTTTTATTTATTTAATTTATTTTTTTGATTTGGAGTCTCACTCTGTCGCCCAGACTGGAGTGCAGTGGCCGCTCCCGGCCACCGCAGCCTCGACCTGCTGGGCTCCAGCGGCCCTTCCGCCTCAGCCTTCCGAGTAGCTGGAACTACAGGCGCGCGCTACCACACCCAGCTAATTTTTTGATTTATTGTAGAGATGAGGTCTCACCAAGTTGCCCAGATGGGTCTCGAACCTGCGGGCTCAGGCAATCCACTCACCTAATAATAGGAGCGGATTACAGGCTGAGCCACTGAGCCTGGCTTCATTCAGCTTTTAAAAGAAAGGAAGATATGACATAAACTACAAAAGGAATGAAACTTTAGGATATTATGCTAAGTGAAATAAGCTAAATGCAACATTTAGCTGTATGAATCCACTTATATGAGGTATTTAGATTAATCAAAATTATAAAGACAGAAAATAGAATAGTGGTTGCCAGTGACCTGAATGAAGAGGAAATGGGGAGATAAGGCTTAATGGTTATAAAGTGTCAGTATTTGAAGATGAAAATAGTTCCAGTGAAGGATGATGTGATGGTAGAACAATATTATGAATGTATTTAATACCATAAAATTGGACACATAAAAGTGTTAAGCTGCTAAATTTTGCATGCATTGGGAAAAAATGGAAAGAAAAGGAAAAAAAGGGGATGGAAATGTCAGTGTGAAAGTCGTGAACAGAGGTTTTAGAGGCATGAATGTTTTGCTCGTTCTCTCAAACAACCATGAGAATCACCTGTTCTAGATGCTGACTACTCCATTAGTCTGGATTCCAGAATGAGTAAACACATAAAACCAATTCAAGCCAAGCCCAGACTAGTCCATTTGACCTTAGCTCTCACATAATGAAAGCAGTAAATAAATGTTTGTGGTTGTGAATTACTGAATTAAGATTGTCTGTTACCTCAGTAATTCTGATTAATACCAATATTTTCTGCCAAAAATGTTTCCGAGCTGTTTCAATATTAGATTTGGAATATCTTTCCACCTCTGTGTATTCATGCAAGATTCTCTTTAAATCCAAGTTTCTCACAAATATCAGGAAGAAAGATAACTTCATCTTTCATAAAGCTTCTACTACTATTAAAACCAACTGTTGTCAATCCACCCCCAGACTCCCACTGATGACGTTACATAATATAAACAAAATAATTGTACAATTGCCCTTTCATATTTCTTTTTGGATCAATTTTAATCTATTTCCATTTGTAAACCCTTGGGCAGTGAGATGTCATATCTTTGTAATGAATTGGTGCTAAGCCTTGCACATGGCTGTTCAATACTTTATTTATTCAGAAGTAAATTTACCTCACCATCTGTTGCCACCCACTTCATTCAGAACATATTCCTGGCCGAATTTCAGATAAATTAGTTATTACCTGCTTGTCTATATCTAGGCATTTACCTTCACTCTAGCCTGGACATTTTATGAAGCACATTGGATCCCTATTATATGTCAGAAGTTTTATCTTTTGTTCTGATATAATACCATGAATAATGAGGCTTCCACATTTTCAGCTGAAAGGAATGAGATCTCATAAATTGGATTAGTGAGCAGTTAGTTTAATTTTTTTCCATTTTAGCAGTTTTTACTGGAAGTTGTATATAAGATTACTTTACTCTTGCATCTTCTCAATGATTTCTTCCTTGTATTTGCCCTTTTCATTTCCTACTTGGCAAGATTTGGCTTTCCGTTCAAGGATCTTTTTTGCAGTCTTTGTCCAGTTCTAGCCTACTAATAACTACCTTGCTGAGGTGAATGCCACATGAACAGTTGTGCCATTAGCCTTTCCCACTGCACCCATTCAATGTAGATGACATATTTCTTCCTGTAAACCTGGACTACTTTGCCAATTTGCTGACCTTTATAGTGTCCCTTCACAACCTGAACTTCGTCATCATTTAGGATGGCATGGATCAAACATTGTACTTCTGCTTCGGCTTTTTGGAGAGAGGGAAAGACATAATCTTCAAGCAAATGTGGAAAGGTGCATTGAAATGCCTTTTGCAGTCCTTGCTTTGGTCAGAAGTCACAAAGGGATTGAACTTCATTTTGGCCGTTGCCGCTTCAGAAATGACAGCAAAAGGAGAAAGGAAAATACTTTAATTTTTTAAGGAAGTTTACTTTGTTTTTCTAGAGGCATAAGAAACTGCCAAGTTAAAAAAGACAAAAATATTGTTTTAGAATTTCAGCGAAATTTTGAAAGACCAAATGAGTGAAAAGATGATTGGATAAAGACTATATGTATAAAAGCTGTGCTTGGGTTGTTGACAGACTTTTAAAAATGGTTTGCAACAGAAATTCTTGAAAATTCAGACCTGGGATTTTACTGTATCTGCATATTTTATTTTTCTTTCTTTATTTCTTTATTTCTTTTCTTTTTTGAATAAACTTATTTAAATTATCTTTGGCTTTTGAATCTAGCAAATTAAGTTTCCATCTGGAATACATTCAGATCTATTCTACTCTTTGCTTAGAATAATGTGGGTAATAGGAGCATCATCCATGCAGTGTCCCAAATAAAACCCAGACCAGGTTAAGGATATTTATTTATATTATCCCAAGATCTCACCAAATGTGCAATGCTGTGATTCTATAATCATCTCTGGTTTAGCTCCTAACTGTATCTTAGAAAAAAAAAACACTTTGCAACCAGGAAGTCTCCATTGAACTCAGAAAATCTTTTTCAGCTATTACCTTTTCAACTCTCTTACCTAAATTATAGGAATTTTATTCAATATCATCAAAGTGGGGTAAACAACAACAGGGATAATTATAAAGTATTCTTATTATTTTAACTTATAAAAGATGTACCAGACTGAAAATTCACTCTCAAAATACAAATATGTTTGTTTAAACAATGATGTTAGTAAAAGATTATAAAAATAAAAACAAATTGAATTCTTAGGCAAATGCAACATTACTCTAGTGGCCATTTCTATTAATGATAAAAATTAAAACTTGTCTAGACAGAAACGCTTCTAGTTTTATACATGGGAGCCTGCTTCTACGACCTGAGTCAGAGAAGCGGTTTTCACCAATCAGGAGAAACTCGCGATGAGCTTTCATGGCCCCTGTGTCCCGGATTCTACAATCTCTTAGGCACCATCAGTTTGTGCTTTAAAGAGTTGTCCATTGTGCAGAGGTTTTTGAGGCTGTCATGGATACCTTGTGAAAATGAGAGTTAACTGCTCTGGAAGCTCCAGGGTCTATTAAGGCAGCTATTTTACCAAAATGGAGGTTATAGTGGTTTTAAGGGAATAGAACCTCTCTCCTCCATGTAGTAGAGGTCTTTCAGATGGATAGTTTAAATGGTATGCCACTGCATTACACTCACTGAACGTGTTTCTTTTCTTTCTTCTCCTTCTTCTTCTTTTTTTGTTGTTGTTGCTGTTTAGCTGAGGTAGTTTCTTGTTCAAAGGATATTTTTACTGACTTCATTATTACCAGTTGTGTAATACATAAACCTAACTATTTAGTCTTCCTGGAGATTAAATGTGCTTATTAATGTTCTACAATACATTTTTTATTGCTTAAGTCTGCTTAAATCAGACAGAGTAGAACTTATTGTTTGCAAACCAGAACCTTGACCTATGCAGTACTCTTTCTTATACTTGATAGTCCCAAAATAATTCCAGAAATTTGTTTAAAATAATGTTCCTTTGAATAAGGGAGGATGAATGATTTCTGCAAAAAGCTCAAAATTTGTGTAAGGAAACTAGTCAGACACAGCACTCTAGTATATAGACATAGTATCCAAAAAGATGCTGAAGATTGTCACTTATTGCAAATGTCAACACCAGTTATGTCCTGAACAGGACTATTGTACAAAGCATTGCACTATATCAGGAAGCTGATATAAAGAGAGAAAATAGAGCTACACAGAGTTATCAGCATCTATGTATGGTAAAGAACTCTGGATTGGGTTTCAAGAAGTTTGGAATCACCTCTTTTAGGAACTAACTCTGCCTCCGAGCAAATTGTTTAACCCAGCTCAATGTAGTGGTTGAATTAAATTATTGCAAAGACCACTATGAACTATAAATCTCCACAATTTAAAAAGAAGGAAGTACAGTGTACTGTATATCAGGGAAGATAGAGCTATAGAAGTGGATGTTTCTACATTATATCTACATATGTTACCCTTTATCTTTATATTTTCATGTGTTATGTGCACACATATTATAAATTTTTCCTCAATTTGAATTTTGAGAATAAGGCTAAGAAGAAAAATAGGGGAGGTAGTAGTAAGCAATGTTGTTTTCATTTCAATCATAAAATCTCAACTTTTTTGAAAATATTTTTATCTTGTTTTATTTGCTTTGGACATGCAATACAGTGTGATATTTCAATAGATGTACACATTGTGTAATAATCAAGGTGAGATAATTTGCATATTCATCATCTCAAACACCTGTCATTTTTTGGTGGTCAGAACATTTAAAATCTTCTTGCTAGCTATTTTGAAATATTTAACACATTATTGTTAACTATAGACACACTACTGTGCAATAGACCACCAGAATTTATTCCTCTTATCTAACTGTAACTTTGTACATGTTGACCAATTTCTTCCTATGTCCTTCTTCCTCCTGTCCTCCTCATCCTCTGGCAGCCACCATTCTGCTCTCTACTTCAATGAGATCAGTTTTCTAAGATTCCACATATGGGTAAAATCGTGTGATATTTGACTTGTGCTTGGCTTATTTCACTTAACATAATAACCTTCAGGTTCATCCATGTTGTGGCAAATAAAAGGATGTTATCCTTTTTATAACTGAATAGTATTCGATCTTGTGTATGTATATCACATTTTTTTTCAGGTGTTCAGGCAAAACATGCTCCCATCCTTTTTCTCTTGTTTTAAAATTATAGATTCAAGAGGTACACCTGCAGGTTTGTTAACATGGATTAATTGCATAATGGTGAGGCTTGGACTTCTAGTGTGAACATCACCTGAATAGTGAATATTGTAACCAATAGGTAACTTTTTGAACCTCATACACTTCCTTCTGCCCCCTCTTTTGGAGTTCCCAGTGTCTATATGCCCATATACACCCACTGAAAATATGGAGTATTTCATTTTCTATTTCCAAATTATTTCATTTAGGATAATGGCCTCTGGCTCCATTCATGTTGCTGCAAAAGATGTGGTTTTATCCTTTTATATGACAGTGTAGAATTCCATGGTGTATAGATACCATATTTATTTATCCAATCATCTGTTGATGGTCACTTAGGTTGATTTTATGACTTTGCTCTTGTGACTAGTGCTGCAATAAACATACAAACACAGGTGTCTTTTTGATATAACTGTTTTTTTTCCTTTGGGTAGATACCTAGTAGTGGGATTGTTGGGTAGAATATTAGTTCTATTTTTAGTTCTTTGAGAAATATTCATGCTGTTTTTCATAGAGGTTGTACTAATCTACATTTTCACCAACAGCATATGTATTCCCTTTTCTTAACATCTTTGCCAATATCTGTTGTTTTTTGACATTTTAATTATGGTCATTCTGACTGATGTAAGATGGTATCTCATCATGATTTTAATGTGCATTTATCTGATGATTCGTGATGTTGAGCAGTTTTTCATATGTTTTTGGACACTTGTATGTCTTCTCTTGAGAAATGTCTGTTCATACTGTTTGCCCCCTTTTTAATAGTTCCCCCCCCCCCCCACCGGTTGAGTTGTTTGAGTTCCTTGTAAATTCTGGATATTAGTCCTTTGTTGGATGCATAGTTTGCAAATATTTTCTCCCATTCTGTATGTTATCTGTTTATGTGGTTGATGATTTTTTTTACTATGCAAACGCTTTTTAGTTTAATTAAGTCCCATTTATCTATTTTGGTTTTGTTGTATTTGCTTTTCATGTCTAGGTCATAAATTATTTAGTGAAGCCAATGTCCATAAGAGTTTTTTTCTAAGATTTTTATATTTTCAGGTTTTGCTTTTAAGTCTTTCACCCATCTTGAATTGATTTTTTATATGGTGAGACATAGGGATCCAGTTTCATTTTTCTTCATATGGATGTCCAATTTTCCCAGCACAATTTTTTGAATAGGGTGTTTTTTTCCCCCGTTGCATATTATTGTCTACTTGGTCAAAAATCAGGCACTTGTAGGTATGTGGCTTTATTTCTGGTTTCTCTATTCTAGTCCATTGATTTATGTGCCATATTTTAAAAATCCATTCATGTGTTGATAGACTCTTAGATTGATTCCACATTTGGACTATTGTGAATAGTGCTACAATAAACATGAAAGTGCAGATATTTCTTTGACATTTTGATTTGTTTCCTTTGGATATGTACCCAGTAGTGGAATTGTTGGATCATATGGTAGTTCTATTTTTAATTTTTTGAAAAGACTCCATACTATTTGCTGTCCACAATACCTATACTAAGTTACATTTCCATCAAGAGTATTTATGAGTTCTTCTTTCTCTGCATCCTCACCAGCATTTTTCATTTTTTTGCCTTTTTGATAATAGCCTTTCTAACTGGGGAGAAATGGTATATCATTTTGGTTTTAATATGAATTTCCCTGATGATTAGTGATGTTGAACCCTTTTACATATACCTGTTGGCCATTTTTGTCTTTCTTTAGAAGATATATGTCTTCTTATATGTCTTCTTTTAGATATTTTCCCACTTCTTTATTAGGTTGTTTTCTTGCTATTGAGTTGTTTGAGTTTTTATATATTTTGGTTATTAATCCATACATACAAAGGCCCAGTTGTATATCCATTAGAAATCCTGTCATTTGTGACAAAATAGATGAACCTGGAGGATATTTTTAAATGAAAATAAGCCAAACGCAGAAAGACAAATGCCGCATGGTCTCACATATATATGTGAAATCTAAAAAAGTTAAATTAATGAAAGCAAAGTGTAGAATGGAGAATGGAGAATGAATAATTTCTGGAGATCTAACATATAGCATGATGTCTATAGTTAATAATATTGTATTATATACTCATAATTTGCTAATACAGACTTAAGTGTTTTCCACACACAGAAAAATAGTAACTACATGAGGTGATGAATATGTGAATTAACTTGACTCTGGTAAACATGTCACAATGTATATCAAGACATAGTATCGTATGCAATTTTAATTTTTCAATTATACATATACCTCAATAAACCTGGAAAAATGGTTATATGATTAATTCTACAATTATATACTCCTTAATTTTAAACCTTTATTATTTACTTTTTTATTTTTAAAGATATAATATTTTATATAGTATTTCATATCTATATTGTTAGAGATATTTTAAAGAAATGTAGTAAATATAATTACAAGTATATTATATTCTTTGACCATCAATTTATTAGCTCTGAGTTTTATGTTTAAATAAATTCAATACTTCCTCTCAGTCTTTTCTCCACACATTCCCAGATTGGGTTATTTATTTTAAATTATCTTTTAGTTTGTTAAATTTTATTTTCAGGAAGGACACAAAGTGTGAATTTTCATCATGTCTTTCATATTTAAGGATGAAGGTGATCTTTCTTTATACTTACTCAACAACTTTTTTGGAAATAAAATTATTGAGTCACTACCTGTTCCTCAAATTTGAGGAACAACTCCTTTGTCTTTGAGAACTGAATGTTACTAGACAGAAAACTGATCCAGCCTAATTGCTCTCACTTCAAGATAATCTTTTTTGAAATTCATGTTGAAATGCACCTTGATAGTAATTAGAATATGTTTTAGTTTACAACATTTTACTTCAGTTTTTCCTAGTGCATGATGTAAAAAAATTACCCTTTCATTTTAGAAAAAAATTATATACCTCAGCTCTACACATATTTATTTTTACATTTATTAGAGCACTTATCTTGAATATAGCATTATTCTTATGTTAGAAGATAGTTGTCTGTCATCTATGTTTGTCCTTTTTTTCTCATAGCTTTGATTTATCTTTTTCCTTAAAGCTTGTAAAAATCTTTGAAGTTTCTAATTCTGTAATTCAGTACACTCTTCCCCCATATTTGTTATTGTTAATCCTCAGGTGAGATAAACATACCTTCTACATCTTCATCCAAGTCTTGATAAACATTGACTAGGACAGAACTCTGTTGAAATTTTATATAATTTGATTTTCTTAAAAAAATTAATTACATGAATTGTATTTTAACAAACACCATATTTTTCCTTCTGTTGTTCCTTACAGTGTTATAATAGGAGCTTTTGTCAAGTGTCTTAGTAAAATTTAGATTTTTCAATGGCTTTTGCCTGCTCTGTTAATCAAATAATCTTCTCTAAATAGAATTTAATTTATTTTTGGTAAACCCCCAGCAATCTCTGTTTACCTATGTATGCTCACAAACTATTTCTTCAAAAATGTTTCCTTAAAACCTACTTAAAATTGACATCACATTTACTAGTTAATATTTTATGGAACTGACATTTAGTTTTTTTTTTTTTAAATAATCTGAAGAGACTTTCTTGTCCTGAATCTCCTAATAATTTTCTCATTCTTCATGATTGTCAAAAATCATCAGCTGAGGTGGCAGTCTCAATTATAGGTTGCTTCTCCATTTTCTCTAACAAGCAATGAACCTCAGCCAGAAAATGAAGGCTCATTTTCATTAATAATGTCATAAAAGTAAGACTTATCTCTCTTTTTTTATTTCTTTTTTTAAATTTTAAATATGTAGGGATCCAGGATTAGGTACATAAGTGGCCATGTATAGGTGAAGTTTGGGTCTCCCATTGATCCTCACTTCGCCTGGTTGGGGATCAGGTACCCTTATTGATGTTATGTACCCCACTCCCTCCCCTGGCAGTGTCTTGCTACTGTCAGTCCCTTTCTTACAGTATTATGATAAATGTCCGTTATCCACTTATGAGTGAGAACACATGGCACTCAGATCTTTGTTTCTGTGACAGATCACTGAGTATGATAGATTCTAAATCTATCCAAGTCGCTGTGAAGTCGAAAAATTTTGTCCTTCTTTATGGTTGCATAATAGTCCATCGTGTACATATACCACATTTTTTATCCAGTCCACTTTCAATGGGCAGCTTAGTTGGTTCCATGTTTTGCTACTGTGAATAGTGCTGCAATTAGCATGTGTATGTAGATATCCTTTTTGTAGAATAATTTGAGTTTCTCCGGGTATATTCCCAGAAGGGGGATTGCTGGGTCATATGAAAGGTTGGTTTTTAGATCTTTTAGAATCGCCACACTGTTTTCCACAGAGGTAGTACTAATTTACACTCCCACCAACAGTGTAGAAGCATTTCCTCTTCTCCACATCCTCTCCATGTTGTTTTTTCGGTTATTAATAATGACCATTCTGATAGAAATTAGGTGGTATCTTAGTGTGGTTTTGATTTGTATGTCTTTGATAATTAGTTAGGCTGAACATTTTTTTTTTCATGTATCTGGGTTCTTGTATATCTTCTTTTGAGAAACATCTATTCATATCTTTTGCCCACTTTTTAATAGGGTTGATTTTTTTTTCTTTTGGCATGTTTGAGTTCCTTGTAGATCCTGGATGTTAGGCCTTTGCCAGATATACAGTTGGCAAATATTTTTTCTCATTCTGTGTGCTGTCTCCCCATTCTCTTGATGATTTATTTTGCTTTGCAGAAGCTTTTCAGTTTGGTGAAGTCCCACTTGTCAATATTATCTCTTATGGCATGGGCTTTTGGAGTTTCCTAGCTAAACAGACAAGAAAAGGAAATCAGGAGTATTTAAATAGGAAAAGAAGAAGTTAAGTTAGCACTCTTTGCTGACGATATGATCCTATACCTTGAAAGCTCAAGAGAATCTGTCAAAAACCTCCTTGCACTGATAAAGGACTTTGGTAAAGTCTCAGGGTACAAAATCAGTGTGCAAAAGACAGTCACTATACACCAACAGCAAGCAGGCAGAGAACCAAATAAAAAGCACAATTACATTCACAATAGCCACACACAAAAAAGAAAAGAAAAGAAATTCCTTGGCATCTTTCTAACCAGAGAAGTGAAAAACCTTTACAATGAAAACTACAAAACACTGCTCAAAGAAATCAAAGAAGACACACACAAATGGAAAAATATCCCATGCTCATGGATAGGAAAAATCCATATTGTTAAGACATCTATCCTACCCAAGGCAATCTACTGAATCTTCAGTGCAATACCCATTAAATTGCCTACGTCATTCTTCTCAGACCTGGAAACGACAATACAGAAATTCATATGGAAACCTTAATGACCATGAATAGCCATAATAATCCTCAGCAAAAGAAATAAAGTGGGAGATATCATACTTTCAGACTTTAAAGTTTGTTATAAGGCTACAATAATCAAAACAGCTTGCTATTGGTACAAGAACAGGCATATAGACAAATGAAACAGGATAAAGACTCTGGAAGCAAAACTTTAATTTCTCAACCAAATCATCTTTGACAAAGCCTCTGCGAATAACCACTGGGGAGAGGAGAACCTATTCAGTAAATGGTGCCGGGAAAACTGGCTGACCACATGCAGAAGAATGAAACAGGACCCCTATCTATCACCATACATAAAATCAACTTTAAATGGATCAAAGACCTAAACATAAAACCTGAAACTATAAGAATCTTTGAAAACATAGGAGACATCCTTACAGAAATTGGAACTGGTAACAAATTCCTGTTCAAAAGTAAGACTTCTCTTGCTGATATTTTGAATCTACCTGTGAGATAGAATTTACTTTAATATCCCCCAATTATCTGGTACTTTTTGTCTCCCCACTCAATTGTAAACTTCTTGGGAGCACAGGCAGTTTTTTATTTATGATATTTTCAACACTCATTACAGTCTCTGGCTCATCACAATTACTCAACATATTGTTGATGGAATGAATTACTGAAGTAGTCTGAACACATAAAAGATGGGCTTTTGTGGACTGGGCTGGCTGCTGATTGACAAGCCATCTAAAACATTATTTCTCTACATAAACTATTTTCTGAGCTTTAACCAACTAATTTTTTTAAAAAGTAAGATTTATTAAGAAAAGCTCCCACAGTGGGAGGAGACCTGAAAGAGGTTGCCCTTTAACCAACTAATTTTAAAAATATAACTCAATTGTCTTCTTAATACTTTCTCAGTTTTATTTGGAAGATTTTCACAAGTGGACTCTCTGTTATTTCATAATCTTTGCTTTATATTTATCCAAAGACAGATCTGTAGTGTAAAGACAGAAGCGGTGAATAGTGACAGAAAAGAAAATAATGAGAATCAAGAGAATAGACTCATTGTTTGGTGAAAGAGCATTCTAATTGCAAAGAACTCTATGGTAGCTTTGAAGACAAACCAAAACACAAAGCTAGATTGCTAAATAGACTTACTGGGCCATCGAACTACCTCAAACCATGGATCTTTGGTTGTGTGTGGCTTTTCTACAGCTAATTTTTTTAATGACTTTAGTATTGGCATTATAGTACTGTGAAACATTATTGAAAAACAGGAACCTCAAACATTTATTACTTCTTTGTGTTGAGAACATTCCACATCTTCTATTTTTGAAATATACAATAAATTATTCATAATGTTTAATGCATATCCCATATACTCTGATTTGATCATTACATGTATGCATTTATCAAAATGTCACAACCACCTCATAAATATGTACTGTTGTTATGTGTCAATGTTAAAAAAAGGACCTTATATAATGTCCAGAAGTTCCTTTTGGCAAATAGGAATTGTAGCAGTATTTTGAAAGGGATGTAGCTGTGGGTACCACAGACATGTCTTTTTGAACTGATAAGTGAAGTCATTTGGAATCAGATTTCAGATGTATCTCATGTCTAGAAACTAATGTTGGCTTGCTGCAGATTGCCTTCCTTCTAAGAGCAAGGGTTAATCTGGAACTTTCGTTACTTGTATCACCTTTAAGTATATCCATATAATTTATAAGTACTAAAGTAGTGTCTTGACAGGCATGAGAGAAGAAAATAAAGCATAGAGAATTGAGAGCAAGTTTCCAATTTATAATAGTGTTAGTTGGAAAAGATTACTAACTGGTGATTCAATTTAAAAAAGGTTTCAGTTTACGTGCTTGCTTGCCTCACAGCAGCAAATGGAAAACATACTTCACACTCAACCTCAGACCACAGCTTCTTGCACTAAAACAACCTGTACTGCTGTTAATAAAACCAAATAGCTGTTATAGACTTTGCTATGCAAAATGATATTTTGGAGACTTACAAGTCTAGTGTTAAAAGGGGATCTTGAGACCAACCATGGGACCCTCGTTATCTCATGGGAGGCCTACTTCCAATCCTGAAAAATCAGAAACCAACTCTAGAACCCAGTGAATAGGTTAGAAGTATTTGGAAATGCAGCTGCAAGGAAAAAAAATAAGCCCGATGAGACACAACAAGTGCTCTGTGTGGGAGTGTTAAATTAATTGGAAATGTAGAGAGCTCTAGACAATTTGTCGAAAGAGGATGTCCACAGGTTGTGCCAAAGCTGTATATTAAAAAAGGAGAGTTCAGAATACCTTTTATTATCGTGATGATAATCATTATTTTTGTGTTCTGAATTTTAAAAAAATGTCAGACTTTATGGCAAGGTTGATGAGTTATAGAATATTCTTAAAGAACTGAAGCTTTGTTTCTTTTAGACCACTCAATTTTATAGCTACCAGGCGTACTAGTGTGCATAGATTAGGACCATTTATCATTCCCACATCAAGGCACCATTAGCTTCCTTAAGTATATGCATTGTTCTTGCTGACTGGCCGCAGGAGTCATTTTTTTTCTTCCACAAACAGGAACTTTTTATTACCTGAATGATCACAAATTCCAAATAAAGGAGGTCTAAAACAAAAGGTGGAAGAGTAAAGCTTTATAAGGTGTCATTGTCGCCAATCCTTGCATATTTTAAAGCTTTACATAAAATGTGTTATAAGTCCCTCATCTATGAATTTGCCTTAAATTAGTTAAAGTACAGATTTTAAATTAGGAAGAGGCCTTAATTCAAGTTTAATTCAAACAAGTGCATTATACAGAACTCCAAATTCAATCCTGAAAAGTAGATATCTCACTTCTGTTCAAATTTATATTTGTGCTAGAAAATTTACTCTTCCTTTTTGATTGCTAACATTTTTCTTTACATTGAGTGAAAGTGTTTATTTTTATGTCAGACATCATTCTAAATATTTAGAAATAGCTCATTTAATCTTCATGACACTCTGAGGTAGATAGTAACATTATCACCATTTTACTGAGGCACAGTGAGGTTAAGTGACTTATCTGAGGATACATAGCTAGTAAGGGCAGAGTTGGAATTCAAAACAGTGTAGCCTACTATTGGTAGAGCAAAACAATATAAATAAATGCCACAATATGGCATTATACTCCCTGAGTTTCTCCAGAGTGTGTGTATCAAAATCATCCCAGAGAAGCTGTTTCAGAAGGTGACCCCAATATTTGTAGTTGTAAAAGATCTTCAGGCAATTCTAAAGTACATCCCTTATTGAAAGACACTAAAATAGATTCTCTAAAGAGCCAGTTATGTTTTTTTGTTAGTTTTAGCCTCTAGTAAATTAAAATGAAAAATAAAACAAGCAACCAATACAGAAAATTATTACAGATTAGGTTCATCTCAATACTTACTATTAAAGCTATTTACAGACTAAGTGAATAACAATTATTTTTTAAAAAGTGAGCATTTAACGAGTATGTGCTAATAGTTTATAGTATTTTTTCTGTGCATTAATGATCTCATGTGGTTCTCACAGCAATCCTATGAGGTAGTTTGTTATTCCTTTATTAAAGACATGAAGACTCTCAGAGAAATCAAAACTGTAATCATAGTCCTTTAAAGAGTAGAATAGAGTGATTTGACAAGTATACAAACAAAATGACAATTGTTTTATTATTGCAAGTAAAAGGAATCTTTAAACATTGTTTTGTTTTGTTTTTAATGTAAAGATGTGGGATACAATTCAGGGTTAGGTATACAAACATTGATCATGCAGGTACCCCTGTTAATGAGGTATGCCCCTACCTGCCCTAGCGGTTTCCCCCAACTGCCAATGCCCCCTCCCCCACCAACAGTTTTCCATTACTGCCCATTACTTTCTTATAGCATTATAATTGTTCAAGGTCCTCTTATGAGTGAGAACATATGGAACTCTGTTCTTTGTTTCTGTGATAAATCACCGAGTATAATCGACTCCAAATCCATCCAGATTGCTGCAAAGTCCATATATTTGTCATTCTTTATGGCTGCATAATATTCCATTGTGTATATGTACCACAATTTTTTTTATCCAGTCCAGCTTCAATGGGCAACATGGTTGGTTCCATGTTTTTGCTATTGTGAATAGAGCTGCAATAAACATTTGTGTGCTGGTATCTTCTTTGTAGAATAACTTGAGTTCCTCCAGGTATATTCCCAATAGGGGAATTGCTGGGTCATATGGAAGGTCAATTTCTAGTTCTTTCAGAAATCTCCAGACTGTTTTCCAGAGAGGTTGTACAAGTTTGCATTCCCACCAGCAGTGTAGAAGCGTTCTTTTTTCTCCACGTCCTCGTCAGCATCTGTTGTTGTTTGTTTTATTAATGATGGCCATTCTTACTGGGGTTAGGTAGTATCTCAATGTGGTTTTGATTTGCATTTCTCTGATGATGAGTGAGGCTGAGCACTTTTTCATGTGTCTGTTGGCTGCCCGTATATCTTCTTTTGAGAAGTGTCTATTCAGGTCTTTTGCCCACTTTTTAAAGAGGCTATTTTTTTTTTTCCCTTTGGTGCATTTGAGTTCCTTGTAGAACCTAGATGTTAGGCCTTTGTCAGATACACAGTTGGCAAATATTTTTTCCCATTCTGTGGGCTGTCTCCCTGCTCTCTTGATGGTTTCTTTTGCTTTGCAGAAGCTCGTTAATTTGATGAGGTCCCACTTGTCAATTTTACTTCTTAAGGTATTGGCTTTTTAGGGTTCTGGATAGGAATTGGTTGTCAGTTCCAATTCCCATAAGGGTGTCTCCTGTGTTTTCTAAGATTCTTATAGTTTGAGGTTTTATATTTAGATCTTTGATCCATTCAGAGTTAATATTTGTATATGGTGATAGGTAGGGGTCCTGTTTCAATCTTCTGCATGTGGCCAGCCAGTTTTTCCAGCACCATTTACTGAATAAGTTTTCCTCTCCCCAGTGGTTGTTGTTGGAGGCTTTGTCAAAGATGAGTTGGTTGAGGAATTGAGGCTTTGCTTCCAGAATCTCTATCCTGTTCCATTGGTCTATATGCCTGTTTTTATACCAATACCAGGCTGTTTTGATTACTGTAGGCTTATAGTAGAATTTGAAGTCTGGAAGTGTGATACCTCCTGCTTTGTTTCTCTTGCTAAGGGTTGTTTTGGCTATTCATGGTTGATTATGTTTCCATATGAATTTCTGTATTGTCGTTTCCAGGTCTGAGAAGAATGATGTTGGTAACTTAATGGGTATTGCATTGAATCTGTAGAATAAAAAAAATCTTTAATGCTTATTTCTTACAGCTTTTAAAAAGATTTTGAATTATGATGCCACACTTTGTTTGTAAAAACTCATAAGCTGGGCTCGGTGGCTCAGCCTGTAATCCTGCGCCTTGGGAGGCTGAGGTGAGTGGATTGCCTGAGCTCGCGGGTTCGAGACCTGCCTGGGCAACTTGGTGAGACCTACAATAAATCAAAAAATTAGCCGGGTGTGGTAGCGCGCGCCTATAGTTCCAGCTACGTGGAAGGCTGAGGCGGAAGGATCGCCGGAGCCCAGCAGGTTGAGGCTGCGGTGGCCGGGAGCGGCCTCTGCACTCCAGTCTGGGCGACAGAGTGAGACTCCAACTCAAACAACAACAACAACAACAAAAAAAAAAAAAACCAAAACCTCATTAACTCACTTATAAAATATCTATTGTATTTAAACAAACAAACAAACAGAAAAACAAGGTGGCTTAGTCCCAGAGATTG